>BQKN01061853.1:61834-83923 GCA_022839385.1 Asparagus kiusianus
TATATATATATATATATATATATATATTAAAGTTAATAATTTATATGAGATCAATACTGCTTTTTCCATTCACATATTATGAGAACTAAAACTACCATAATATTTTTCTTTTTTTATTGAGTAGATTATAAATTGGAAAGCCACATTTTTTTGAACTATATTGTAAAATCATACTTATGAATTGGGTATGGGCTGAAACTGAAAGGAACTTGACCCGAGTTGAATGAATTGCAGAAAATTGAGGGAAAGTGTAAGATATTTGTCCAATAAGTGTATCAAGACTGTTCTAAACTAAAACATGTCTTATGTAATTGAATACACATCTGAATAAATGTATGTAATATACTCAAGAAGTTTCCAAAGTGTGTCAAACACGGAAACAAATACAAGAAGTGTCGGACAAGGATACATGAGTCTACATAAAGTGTCCAGGTAACTTAGTATCTAACAAACCTGAAACTGGGGTTTACCTAGTGAAGTACAAAAGACATGGTACGCCATTTGTTAGAACATAAAGATAATATAAATGGAATAAAAATTGCCAATGTTTAGTAAGGAAGACTTACATGAAAGAATTGCAAATAAAGCTGTGTAGAAAATGGACTGTGCATGTGATGATGGCATTCCAGGATCAGATCTCAAAGCAGAGGCAGGTCTCCTGTGGTTTAGTATATTCTTCAATTTAACTGAAATGCATGAATTTACAACTGATCCCATTGCAATCCACATAGCTTCTGCATCATGTTTCCACAGAATAACAAGGCCAAAGAGAGCAGCAATAAGCCATTTGCTCTAGTACCCAGCAAGAAACAAAAAAATTTATCATTAATTCGGTGGTAGGAGACAATGTTCCTTCAAACGATGAAGACAGACAAAAGTAACTAACTGAATCAAACTAAGTATGAAATGGTAGGCCCTATAATCTAAAAGGTCAATGTGAGGGGAAAAAAAAAGTTGAAACTATTGCTCCATAAGAAACTAACTTTAATTAAATGGGAAATGTATATAAGTTTTTGTAGGAACCCAAAAATTGGAGATGCCTCCAACAAAATCCACAATGTCTAACTATAAATGTATCTATCTATTTGTATATAGGAGGGATCTCTTCAAACATTTTTCTATTTTTAGCAGATGCCCCATATCATACATTTGCAAGAAGTTCAGGTAAAGTAGGCCGCATAATTCACCACATTTCATAAATAACTTGAATACACAATGAAGTGCTAGTTTTATGATTATTCCCTAGAGCAACATCTCTCGTTATCAATGCTCCCCATGGGCCTGAGGATCTCATACAAGGACAAATTGGCAAGTTAAAAATTTTGATTTAGTAATCAGGATTCAGGTATCTGTTTCAATCGACTACTTGCAAAAGTCGTTCGATGATACAGACACTATATCAATTTACTAATCCAACATGAAATTTAAAACCAATTTTCCCAATCACAGTATGTGCAGTATTAATACAGTATGTGCATTTTCTTCGTTGAATTATGAGAAAAATATGTTCCATTTGTGTATCTGTTAAAATTCTTGCAAATGTACACTCCAATGCCTTAGTATTTCTCATGCTTCTAGTATTTCTCATGCTTCACTTTCAAGCCAAATTAGAAATAAAATAATGAACAACAATATGAACAGATCAGAGTGATTATTCAATAGTCTAATTTCTCAATCCTGGTGCACATAACTCCACCTGTCCTCATGACATACAGCTCGAGGATCACCATCAAGGCGACTGAGAACCATCTATCTCATATGATATGCCAATATATGACAAGTTTTTGCAGTTTGTCTTAAGTTATAAGATGATTTCATGTGTAATAAACTACTTTACCGACTAATGTCTTTCCATAAGTAACAAACAATCATATTGTAGGATCAGACTAAAGTTGCAGCGAAAATGTAAACAAGTTTATATAATAACAGAATAAAATTAATATGCACATTAAGAAATCAAATTTTCTCTGACAATATGTGGTAGCATGATTGCAAACTAGATAAAAATTAATAAAAATTGAGAAGATGAATCATTTTGCAGGAGCTCACATAGCATGTCGATCTAGATACTTTAATACTCACAGTATAATGTATATATCAAGGATATAAATTTGAACTGATAAAAAAAAGTTAGAATATAGATACATTTTGAAGTATACACCGAGACATATTACAAGTATGAATTTAACGATCAAAATCCAGACCCAGACAATTCTTAGAGCTCGTGATAAAACTCAAATTCAAGTTTAGCATGAACTTCCCCAAATCACTTCATTCTTTTTTTTTTTTTTTTTGAAACCAATCACTTCATTCTTTTTAATACCGTAAATTAACAACGTGTTCCTTATTTCTTGTTTACAGGGTCTGAAACATGCTAGTAAACTACTCTGAACTTAGTCCAATCAATTTGATTATGAACCAGTTTCAGTGTACATGAAATTAAACCGATTAGGAAATTTACGCAGCCCCCAAGTTGAACTCACCATCTGATTCAAAGACGATTCAAATCCACTCAACTCCGAAACCCGATCGAAACCTGACGGTCCATCACTCAAAATCGCCTCTCCTTCTTCTTCACTCCCATTTCCTCCCCTAAAAGCATCAATCCCAACCACCTCCGTCATCTTTTTCTGATCAGAAACCCTGACCCTCCAAACCCCGCCGCCAAAAAACCTTTTTGATTCCGACCCACGTATCAAAATCCGAGCTTTAGACGTGGGTAACCGATGGATTGGATCGAAGTGGAAAGTCTTTGGTGGAGTGAAAGAGATGAGGACCGAAGAAGAGAGCATGTTTTGGGGTTCAAAAGAGCTTTATTTCGAAGGTTTGAGAAGGGGTGCTGAGAGGAGAAGAAGAGCATCTTGAAATAGACGAGGGATTTGGATTGTAAGGTATCTTTACTAGGGGCGTTTTGAATGGCCAGGAGATGTTTAAAATGTGGGAAATTTTTTAGAGAGAGAGAGGGGACAAGGAGGACTCTCTGCTCTCCAATGGGCGCGGAGCCTACGGCGTCCAGCAATTGTTGAGTCATCACATCATCATCATCATCATCATCATCTGAGTTCGATCCGTCTTATTAGGATCTTGGTCAGGTTTATGCTAATCAGGGCAATTTAGCTATTAGTACCTTACATCTTTCATATTTTGAAAGTAACACCACAAATCATTGAAATTGCGCGTTAGCTCTCTCAGTTCTTAAGTCGGTTTGAAATTGATCCCTCACATCATTGGAATTGCTACTAGGTCTCACATTTCTTAAGTTTTTTTTTTTTTTTGAAATTTGCCCCTACAATCAAGGGGTTAATTGGATCATGGTCGCTTTACTTATCACGTAATTGGATGATCATACATGTGTTTTAATTGCTTGGATATTTGGTAATGTAATTAAGTACTAATTGGATCGCTAATCTGTTCTAATGATTTTTGTCGATTGAATTGATGGATTTTAGTAATGTGGCATAAAATTGTCTCGATCATTTGACATAACGGGTTTATTCCTGTGTTTACTATCTTGATCACTTAAGGAAATGAAAACTTATAACATGTCAGACAACTTGTATTGAACGATTATATTGCATTAAACATTTTATTCCTGAAAATATCAACTTGTGACATATTGAGTAGGTTGTATTGCTTAAAAATAAATAAAAATATACAGCTTAAAATGACGTAAATGTTAGAATTGTGTAGTAACCTAACTAGTAATTTAGTATTTAATTATATGACCGGTCATCCAAGCAATTAAAACATAGATATGATGGTTTTATTAGGAGATGAACACAGTGACCAATGATCCAATTAACCCCGAATCAAGAGTAGGAACGTCAATTAGAATGATCAATTTGAAATAACTTATGAGAATTAGGAGACCTAATAGCAATTTTAATAATTTGAGGAACTAATATCCCTAAAAATGCTAGTTCTTATACTCTTACTTTAAAGGACTATTTTCAATGTAACTTAAAAATTGGGAAACCCGAAAGCAATTTCAATGATTTGAAGGACTAATTTACAATACCAACATTTGGGCACTAATTTGAAAATAGAAGAGTTTAGGGGACTAATGTCCAAAAAACATTCTAAAAAACAGGTACATATATAATTGAAGATTCCTTGAATATATTTATTCTTGAATATAAATCCCTTTTTTAAAATTTAGATGAGGTCGGACAATAACCATATGCTCATAAATGAAGCATAATTTTTACGGTTGCTTTCCTTCCATGATTTTTAACTATTCCCTTTGAGTGATTAGCGGAAGCAAAGAAGAATATTTGCACACTACAACGGAGGCGTTGACTTCTCCATCAGGATTTGGTAATATGAACCAACTGTCAAAATTAGACTGAACAGTGTCTTTTTCACACAAAAAACTTCACTTATGTTTATTTTAACAAACTAGTTGGGATACTTGTGCACTGCATCGTGATCCAATACTTTGATTCTTTATATATAGTTTATGTTTATATTATAATAGACTATCATCATGTCTATAAAATTAGAATTTACATGGGTAAATTTCACTAAACTTCTAATAAATTTAGGTGTTTGACTTAAAACCCCAAATATCATCGAAACTCTCACTAATATCTAATATCTAATATGTATATTCAATTATGTACTCCGAACATGTATGAGGCTATTCAGTTTCAAGTTTCAAAAGAAATTAAGGGGGAGCGATTTACTTCTAATTTAAAATTTACAAATGCATGCTAAAAGTTTCAAGATTTACAAAAAAAAATATAAAACCAAGGAATTAAAAAATTCCTGAAAACTTTCAAAATTTTAAGGGAGTTTTTTTGCAATTTTCTAAGTTTGTATGGTACTTTTTGCAAACTTCAAAATTGTAGATTTTCCATGTATAACTTTATATCTTTGATATATTTTTTGTGTTTTTTGTAAATTTTAAATTTTTAAGGGTGTTGTTGTGACGCCCCTGGGTTCACACAAGGCTGCAGTCCAATGTGAAACCAAGAATGTTAAACCTACCATGCACCACACCGTGCAACAACATGTTTCACCATCATAATTAATATCTATCTAGTAGAGTCAATAACAGGTGTAGGTACAAAAGCAAGTAAAAGATAATACACGAAGGGCTGATGAAAGAGTAATAATCAAATAAATATCTCATCATCCAACAAATGGAAATACATAGTCAATGTCTGAATAAATAAACTGGAGTAGTCAACAAGTCTTAAGTACAAATATCTGACAAGAAGAAAATAAGGCACACCGCCTTTACAACTTCTAGAACAACACTCTCAACTGTCTACATAATCTATAGTGGAGCTCCAACATAAGTATAACTAAACAGCTGACACTAAGGTGTGTCGCCATCAACCTGCGACTCTCCGGGCTCCTGACTCGTTACCTGAAATGGGGAGGGACAACGAGCGTCAAAGCGCTAGCGAGTAACATCACAACCAACCCCAAGGGAATAGGGCTCGTTGTATATGAAAATACAGTCAATACATAATAAGTCTAAAATCATTGATCTTACTAAAGAGGGTTTTAGTATTTAGAAATTTACAACACGAGAATAGGTACGTCGAGCGAAATAATCCAAACAAGGAAACCCTCATGTATATACCTTATATCTCAAATTGTAAACTTCTAACCACCAAACCCGAGGTTCTAGTGCAGGAACAATAATAAAAGAAATACAACTAATCTCAGAACATAAGTACAGTACCATGTCATAGCCTACATGAATATCATGTTATAGCTTACATGAACGTCATGTCAAAATCTACATAAGTGTCATGTCGTGATCTTTTGTGAGAAAGTCATATACAGGGTTAAGAAATATGTCCGACATAGGAACTAGATACTATGAATTTCCAAACACATGGAGTAAGTGGCAAATGTCCAACACGAGGATAAAAATGGATTATAGTCCAACACGAGGACTTCTATGGATTTTAGTCCAACACGAGGACTGAGAAATGGTGAAAATATCACTGAGATACATAGTGGAATTTACCTATATCACTCCACAATCAAATTAGTGTGTGTATCCACATTTTGTACCCTCAGGTCTTCTATCATGCATGAATACATAGTAAGACTAAAAACCAAAGTCAGATAATCCAGGCAAACACTCGAACATGAGTAAAATGCCTAGCAATACACAATATAGGGGTTTGCAACAGACAGTGCGGCGGTCGACCGACTCGGTCGACCGCACTCTGATACGAGCCTGGCGGTTGACCGCTAGGTATCTCGGTCGACCGGCAGAATGTTGTGGTCGACCGATGCGGTCGACCGCAGGCTATTTCCGCCCCTACAGCGAGCCCAGCGGTCGACCGCACCGGTCGACCGCCAAGCGGACAGAAACCCAAATCTGGGTTTCTGTCAGCTCAAAACCTGAAATAAAAATTTGTATATTTCTACGATAATACAGATCTAATGTCTCTATAAATCATACTGTAGAAAAACAATAAATTTTAAGCATGTAAACTATATTCCCAACATTCTAAACACAGAGAAACGAGATCAAAACGTTTTGATTACAGTAAACGTGATTTAACTCTTGTTTAAGCAAATTTCAGATCTAAACCTTTATAAAACAGAACATTGGAGAACTTTTATAAACTGAAACCTTTGATTCTTGTTAACCATATTATAGAGAGTTCATTTTTATACAAAAATACCAGCGAATGGTCTTGCAGAAGCTTTTAACAAGACCATTGTGAAGCTTCTCAAAAAGTTTGTTTCCAAGAGCCGACGTGATTGGGACGAAAGACTCGACGAATGTCTGTGGGCCTACCGTATAACGGTAAGAACCCCTACAAGAGCCACGCCATTCTCTTTAGTATACGGCTGCGAAGCAGTACTACCACTTGAGTTTCAAATCCCTTCCCTGAGAGTCGCAATTACAACTGGACTAACAGAAGAAGAGAAACATCAACGACATCTGTAAGAACTCGAAGTCTTAGACGACAAACGACTTCAAGCTCAGCAACAGATCAAATTATATCAAGCCCGCATTTCTAAAGCCTACAACAAAAAGGTTAAAGAACGGATTTTCAAGAAAGGTGATTTAGTTTTGGCCAACAGACGACCCATGGTGATGACACACAAAACCAAAGGGAAGTTCAATCCTAAATGGGAAGGGCTCTTCGTAATAGAATCAGTTTATTCAAATGGAGCTTATCGCCTCATTGATCAAAAAGGAGACATGCTCATGATGCCAATTAACGGGAAATTTCTTAAAAGATATTTTTCATAAATCATGCAGCCCCCTAAACTCCAGCCAAGTCAGGCTGGGGGTTGCTAATTCATAGTGTATCTCGGGAATAAATTTTTGTATGTCGTCATGTTAACATTACACCTCTGACGATTGAAATTTTCTGGAATTATTCTAAGTGGTAATAAAGAGAATTTCGTTTTCATGCTAAGTTAACACTACACTTACAGCATTTGCATTACTTTTCATCGTCCCGAACTAGATTTCAACAAAAGAGATGATAAAAGGCAAAATGATATCATTTTCATTCAATATTGTTAATTTGAATACGAAATGAAAATGATACAAAATTATTCCCTAGCTAAAAAGCAATTCAAATCCTAAGTGTCGGGGCCCATCAGCCTAAAGGACTTGAGCTTAGATTTCAAAGCCAATATCTTATCCTGATGAGCCTTCTTGACTTCTTCTGTTATCTTGCTCTTGAGCTCCTTTTCATTTGGTGCTGCTTCTGCAAGCTCTCGCCTAATCTTATCAGCAGCGATAATTTCATCGTAATAGCCTTTGAAAAGCCCGTCACAGTAAGCAGCTAACCCTTTTATAACTTCCATATCGCTAGCGAACTGAGCATTTATCTGAGATAGCTCAACACCAGCACGGGTAAGCTCTGCTGCAGTATCCCGAATACCCGTAGCAAAACTGCCCAGATCCACATGCACTTAGAGATGTTCCCCATGCAGGCTGGCAATACGAGATTCTGTTTCAGACAGACTCTTCTGAAGAGCCTCTTGGTGTTGTTCCTTCAAAGCTTTGGCCTGAGAAAGAGCCCGATCCACTTCTGGCCCTATGTCGTCGCGTTGTAGCATTAAAAGGAATTCCAATTCATATTCCAGAATAACAATGCTCTCGCGACAATTATCGATCCACAATGCATCCCCCTGGTTCCTGATCTTGGTGAGACACTCCAGCAGATGGGGTTCAAAAACCTTAAAACTCACGTCCCCGAGGCTAACGACGTCGATGGTCATTTGCATCCAATGCTTTAATTGTTCGTTAAGCTTCCTCAAAGTTTCCGAGCTTGGGGGTGGAGCAGTCGGATAAATAAAGCAATTCGAATAATCAGTGCGAGTGGGGCGACGGATAGCTTCAGATGATAACCTTTCAGGCATATTTGATGCCGAATCTTGGATGGTTGACCCCCGCCCAGCTGTTGTCATTTCAGGGCCAGGAGGAGCGGCTTGAATTGTAGTATCCCCTTTGTTCTCAGGAGATGCAGCACGTGCTGACTTTATAGCATCCCCCATCAACTTGGCCCCCTTGGAGTTTTTAGCTGCAACGGGTTTTCGCTTGTGAATCCTCTTCTCATATTCGCCTTCCTCCTCAGCAGTAAGAGCCTGCTTCCCTGATGATCTCAAAGAACGAGGCTCAGGAGGGGGTGCTTCCTTGAGAACTTCTTTAGTATCCTCTTCTTCAGAAGGCTCAGCAGCAGGTAATTCCTTCGGGATCTCCTCGATTCCGACCACCTCTCGTTCGCAGGACAAATAATCCTCTATCCCTGGTAATCAAGTCCTGCCAGAACCACTTCTCGATTTATAAAGTCTCCGGATTTCATTTATACATGAGGAGTATATATCATATTCTGGGATTTGAGAAGCCTTGTCAAACCAATCACGAAAATCTGCTACGGTGGAACAGCTAGGCGGCAAACTAGGCAGAGTAAACTGCGCATGAGTCCCTCGGGCAGAAAAGAAATACCAAGCACGAGCGCCTTCGTACAGATTCCCGATGTGAGCTAATTGCGGATTAGGGTTACCAACATAAAGCTGGTCGTACCCGAATTGTCGAGCAAAACGTGAAGGAACGTATAGCTCAATTATGCATCTCTCACCTAGTTGGATGATCAGGTAGCCCACTCTGATAGCAAGAAGCCATTGAAAAGTCCCTGTGTTCAAAAGCGAAGACCCTTCGAAGACCACGTCACCAAACTTCGGGCCTTCTTCTTCAGCCCCATCAAAACAAGGGTGACAGCAAAAGAGATCATAATTGTTCTCCAAAGACAATAGTTGTCTAATCCGGACTATGTACACAGTCGTCCATGTGGCTAACTCAAGCCTCTGGATGAAAGGAATAGAAGTTTCACTATCATGTATGATCCCCGTCATCAAAGAGGGACAATGTAGCACAAACCAAGCCACTAAATAAGTATAGGGCATTGGTGTGCGGGGTTGGGGAGTCTTCCAAACTTTCCTCCCGGCAACATTCATCCCCTTGATGTCAAGGAGTTCTAAAACCAAATCTCGTAAGCCTCTCTGCAGACAACCTGCCATCGCAGAAAGAAGACTTAGTGGTCTTCCATGAGCTAAGAGAATGGCTGGATAGACGACCTCAACCAAAATCGATTCAACTGGTTTCGATGGCACAATGCACCGCTTCAACCATAGCATCAGGAAACCAGCAAGAAGGGCGTGTCAGAGATAGGAATGGCAGCTTGATGATAAAAACTTTCAAACTCACTGTCAGCTCCAAATCCATCTTCTAAACACTTGTTCCTATAAACAACATTAGGGGCCTTGATGCGAGCTTTAATGCCCTTAGCAGAGCTTACAGCAAGGCGGGTCACCATCAAGTCCCTCTGACCCAGGTTCTGGAATAAATAATCTGCCCAGGCAGTATGCATGAGACCACCCCCACGCATCCCAGTGACCTGAGCGTAGATGTGGAAATGACACATCAACTCCCAAAAAGTGATGTATATCTCTGGATGAGCAGTTTTCAGAATAGAAAGTTCCTCAGTTGTTGGAACAAATTCTTCATAGGGCATTTGCCCAAAGGATAGTCCTGATACTGCGTGCATCTCATGGAGAGCAAATCCTAACTCCCCAACTGGCGTGAAGAAGGTGCAGCTGTCCGGATTATATCTCTCCAACATAGCAAAGAAGGAAGGATAGTTCTGGGTGATCCCACGCCTCGTGGCCTGTACCGGTATCGTAAGACCAGACTGAGCAAGAGGCTCCTCGAGCTCCTCAAGAACGAAGTCCACCATACGTGCCCACCAACCATCTTCTCCAGAGAACAACCAGCCAGGAGAACGAAAGGCTTGTGCAGGAAATTCGCCTTGAGCAGCAATGAACTGGCGTATGAAGATGTTCGCCGGAAGAGATGCCTCCTGAGCAAGGTCCTTTCTCTCAAATCTGCCAGGCCTCAGACCCTTGAGTTGCCCACCAATGTGTACCCGGGATGATCGACCAGATCCAAATGAAATGTTCTCCTTCTCCTTAACAAGATCGAAGGCCAAACCTCTATGACCACCGACACTTAGGAAGTAGGAAAGCGGGTACATTCTCTTCATACTCGGAAGAAAGAATAAACGGTCGTCGATTCTTCGCAGCATCCGGGAATCTTCTACATACCCAACTTGGCCATCAGCAGGTATGTGATCTCCGAACAAAAATGATGGCTTGACAAATTGATCCAAACCCACAGGGGTTTCCAGATCCAGATCAGTGATCAGAGCCCTAAGAGTGAAACACCCGGCAAACCTAATCAAATATGCCCGCTCCAAGCTAGGGAAAGTGCATAGAGGAATCTCTCTATGAAGACCAAAGGTTCTCCCCACTTCTTGATCGTCAGTATAACTGAAATGCTGCTCTGGCAGAAGTGGCATATTAGGAAAAAGCACTGCAAAACAAGAAACAAAAGTTAGTAACTAAAGGGAACTGCCAATGGAAGGAACTAGACTAGAAGCAGACTTTAAAAGCTGTGTTTCTAATCCTGAACCCAAGCTCTCAAATCTGTGTTTTTGATCTTAAACGCAGATCTCAAAATCTGCGTTATTCATCTTAAACGCAGACCTCAAGATCTGCGTTATTCATCTTAAATGCAGACCTCAAGATCTGCGCAGACTTCAAAACTTGCATTCTTTATCTTAAACACAGACTTCAAATTTGCGTTGTTGATCTTGAACACAGACTTCAAAATTTGCGTTATTTAAGGTCCACGTTTTTAACACAGAGTTCAAACTCACGATCAGAGTTCATGATTAACGCAAAGTTCCAACTGTGCGTTCCAATTACAAAGAAACGAGTCATCTTCCTCGTTGAGAAGAACCCATCTAGGGTTTTCAAAAAACTTGTCGAAACAAGTTGTCATGGCCACCACTTACCACAGCAGCGAGGCCCATACGATGGCAATAGTAATGCTGAAGCACTCGGGAGAGCAGCAACATCACCGGTGTTCTCGACCGGCGATGTCTCCAAAGCCGCCTTGACGACCTTCTTGGAACCCAAACTCATCCTTCTGGGCGCCATGCGTGTGGTTGATCGGAGAAGATGGAATTTGTCGGAGAATTGATCGAAACTCAAACGAGAATTCTCGTTCTTGGAATCAAGCTAAAATAGAAAGAGTCAAATGACTCTTGATGTGACCACTCAAGCCTATTTATAACAGCCGTCAAGCTGTTAAATCGGTGTGGGATTCTAGGAAAGAATCCCAACCATCTCTGAAACGTGATTTTCCGCGTTAATAGATAAAGTCAGTTAGACTTTAAACGCAGACTTCATCTCTGCGTTCAAATCCCAAACGCAAGGCTTAAACCTGCGTTGTAAGGGTTCTTAACTCTATTTTGAACCTTAAACGCAAAGGTTACTTTTGCGTTGCAACTCTTCTAAAAAGAAGAATCAACACTTGTGTTTTCAAATATGAAACCTATTCCCCAAGGTTATGAATTCCTTTAACAAGAGTGTTGTCAAATCTCTGTATTTCCTCAGCAGAGTTTAAATCTTCGTCAGGTTAATATTACACCTCCGACGATCATCATCCCCATAGAGTTTGAATTTAGCTGGCATCAATACATGTACGGCTGTAATTCCTCTGTCAGAATCCACTTATCAATTCTCATCAAGAGAATGATAAGTCTCCAAAATCATTCAAATCATGGTCAGTTTATTAACTCTCCGCAATAGAGTAGTAAATAACCAGTTTATCAACTCCTTTCAATGGGACGATAAAATTCCCCAAATCTTGTTCAAATCACAAGTATCACAACTCATCACTTAGATGATAAATCAGTTAGCGATCCTCCCAAACGAGACGCTAAATATCTTCCCCACTAATGTCATGTTAATATTATACCTCTGACAAAAACCCACTTATCGACTCTCCCCAATAGAGCGATAAATCCTCAAAATTGCCCCGACCGCAATATTCTTCCTGTCATGTTAATATCACACATCTGACAAAAACCCACTTATCGACTCTCCATAATAGAGCGATAAGTCCTCAAAATTACCCCGATCGTAATATTCTTCCTGTCACGTTAATATCACACCTCTGACAAAAAACCCACGCATCGACTCTCCCCAATAGAGCGATAAGTCCTTAAAATTACCCCGATCGTAATATTCTTCCTGTCACGTTAATATTACACCTCTGACAAAAAACCCACCTATCGATTCTCCCTAATAGAGCGATAAGTCCTCAAAATTACCCTGATCGCAATTTCTTGCATGTCATGTTAAAATCATACCTCTGACAGAATTAATCTATTGACTCTTTTCAATAAAGCGATAGACTCCTAAATCTCTGTTATGTTAACAAGATACCTCTGACAGTTGTAACCCGTTTGAACCAGTTAATTCTTCTACAAAGGAATAACAAGTGTTCATATACCCATCCCCAACAAGTAAAATTTTTCTAGAATTATCTTAAATGATAATAAAGGATATTTTAAGAATTGGGCATTGTCCACGTAACTTTATTATTGCAAGTCAGAACACGACACATGTAATAAACAAAAAAAACCAAAATCACTTTTTTTTTATTTGTGCTCAGAAATATTAAGGAGTGATACACAAACCCTGTTCTTGTCAAACAAAAATAACAATGCATGATTAAGCCTCCGGACTAGTGAAAGTGAAAGACGCAAGCCGGGACTTAATAGCAGATAGTCTTTCTTCATGAGCGGCCTGCACCATCACCTCGGCTTTCCTCCTAAGTGCGCTCTCGTCCGGCATCATCGCGTTAACTTCCTTTTGGATAAGTTCTAGGTCCTGCACCGATGAACGATAGGTGGCATAAGTCCTCACGCTTTCTAATGTGAGTCTCTTTAAAATTTCCTCCTCTCGCGCAAGCTCAGCCCTGTGTCGAGCCAACTCGATCTCTAATCGATCAATTGCGGCCCGAGATGTTTGTACGGCAGCATTAGAAGCATCCACTGCGTGCTGCTTCTGAAAGCATTGCCCCTGTAAGGATGCAATCTTAAGCTCTCTTTCAGTGATATTTTCTTGAAGAGTTTCATACTGACGAGTTGCTTCTGCCTTGAGATCATCAAAAACTAATGTGATCTGGGCAGCAAGATCGGTGTGACGTAATTCCTCCAAAGCCTTCAGATCTTTTTCCAACCGAGAGATGCTCTCGGAGTAGTGCTGGAACCAACGAGCGTCATCTACATATCAGATGCCGCTCAAGAAAGGCATGAGTATAGGTTTAAAAGAATCAAATGAAGCTCGTCCAGCACCAACCTCCTCAATAGCCACCTTGATCATATCCTCCAGGGGTCGTACAAGAATCCTTAGTATGGAGGGGATGACCACTGGACTTAGAGATTTCACAGGAGATGTGGATGGAGAGCCCAAAATCATAGACCCTGGTGCAAGAATGGTGGGTGACGATCGTGAAGAAGCTGGGAAGCCATAGAGACATTCAGTTGTGAAGGACTGGAAGGAAGAACTGTGAGTGCCCCTGTTTGGGCTGAACTCAGCGCACTCTCAGTTCCCGCGGACTTAAGAGAAATCATTAACGTGGGAGATTCTTCTTGTAGAGAGGCAGTCGTTACCGGCGTTAGCTCGGGGAGAGAAGCAGCTGCTGCTTGCTGTCCAGGAGATAAAACCTTATCAGCGGCCTCGTGGGTCGGAGAACCTACACAAAAGTAGTTAGCACAAAAGAAAGAGAAGTCTAGAGAAACTAGTGAGCGTAATCTTTACCAAGAGGGGAAGAAGGAACATAAACAGACGCTTTGTCAGAAGAAGGTGGTGGCAGATCAGCCCAGCCGATGGAATCTTCATCACTTTCACCTTCCTCCTCATTACCATCATCTCCCTCCTCATCAGCATCATCGCTATGGGAAGAGGTCCTGTAGTCTAACAGTTCCTCATCATTCACCGTCGATAATCCAGGAGAACTTGTAGTAGCATCCGCTTTAGTCATAATGTCAGTCGTTGGGCTAGGAATAGCAGCATCCGTCTGTGGTAGTAACACAGAAGCAGCAGGAGATTGACTTTCATCTGCAGGAGGTCTCATCTCTTCAGCATGAGACATTGCAAGTGACGTTTCTGCAGCTGGGGGAGCAACATCTGGGGCTTGATCTAGAAATGGTGAAATATCAGGGTCTGCTATGGGAGAAGATCCTACACCCCCAAACAATGACTCATCCCTACCCTCTTCCTGGTCCTCAGGTTGATAAGAAGAAAATTCATTAGAAAAAGCGGGACCCTTAGAACGAAGTCCTGTGTGGAGAGGTTGATTGACAATAGCAGATTCTTCTTCTTCTTCTCTCCCAGTAGACTTGAAAGCATCCGCCATTAGTTTCTGAGAAGGAGGGTCTACTAATAGTTTCCTACGAGTACGTTTCTCGTACTGAACTGTTTCTTCTTCAGTAAGAACCCTCTTTCCAGCTGCCTTGGTTCTTAGGGTATCAGCAGCCTTAGGACTCGCTATTGGCGCACTCTCCGGTCCCAGATCTCCTCCTCCTCCTTCTTCGGTCTCATCCTCATAAGATAAAAACTCATTAATTCCCTTCAGACGAGATACCCGAGATCCTCTTCTGGATGAGTACATTTTCCTAATTTCTCATAATCCCGACAAATTCAACTTGTAATCAGGTATCTTGGAAGCTGTGTGATACCAGTTATAGAAAGCTATGGATGAAAGAGAATTGGGCGTCTTGTGAGGTAACCTAAAGGTAGCTCCAGTGCAGCTTGCGGTAGAGTAGTACCAGGCCCGAGCTCCTTCATATATGTTGCCAACAACTGCAAGCTGACTCTGGAGATTCCCAACGTATAATTAGTCGTACCCAAACTGGCAAGCAAATCGGTATGGCTGATACGGCTCGATTATGTATTTGTCATTTTGCCTAAGGAGGAGATAACCTGGTCTAATGTTCAAGAGCCAGTGGAAGACCCCTCCATCTAAGCGGGTAAAACCATCTGGACCAGCCGTATCTTGGAACACTTGCCCATAGCCACCGCCTTCAAAGTCTGGGAAACAGCGGAATAGTTGATAATTGAGGTCTCTCGACAAGATTTGACGAACCCTCACTACATATGTGCCTTCCCAAGAAGCTCCTTCCAATCTCTGTACAAAAGGGATGAACCCTTCGTCCGAGGGAGATGGGGCACTCATCAAAAGAGGGCAATGAGATATATACCATACCATCAAATAGGTATACGGCAGAGGAACTCGAGGATTTGGTGTCACCAAACTTTTCTTTCCTTCAGAATCTACCTCCTTCACCTGAATGAATTCGAGACACAACTCCCTCAAACCATGTTGCAAACAGCAAGTCATAGCTAAAAGTAAGTTCACAGGTCTCCCGTGAGCTAAGAGGACAGCCGGGTAGACTACTTCTATCATCACAGCATCTACGGGTCTCGTAGGGACGACACATCGCTTTAACCACATCATGAGAAAGCCTGCCAATAAGGCCCTGTCAGAAATAGGCACAACAGCCTGGTGATAGAAACTTTCAAACTCAGTCTGCGCAGGGAAATCCTCTTCCAATCCCTCGTTGACATAATGGGCCGTAGCGTCGTTGATCAAAGTTTGGATCGTCTCAGGGGTGCTCACGCTCCGACGAGACACATCGGCAGTTTTGTGGGATAAATTCTGGAATAGATATTCAGCCCAGGATAGCTGCTTTATACCACGTCCTCGTGTCCCCGTCAATTGAGTGCAGATCTGAAAATGACACAATACTTCTCATAGAGTGTCATAGACGTCAGGATGCATCTCCTTTAAAATCCTAAGCTCGTTTGATCCTGGGATGAACTCCTCATAGGGCAAGTCTCCAAAAGGAAGACCCGAAACGTCATACATTTCGTGGAGAGCAAACCCTAATTCCCCCACTGGTGTGAAGAATGTACACGTCTCCAGGTTGTATTTCTCCAGAACAGCGAAAAAATTGTAATAGTTGTAGTCAATGCCGCATCTGGTAGCTATTATAGGGCAACCAAGCCCAGATTGAGCTAATGATCCCTCTAACTCTGTTATCACGAAGTCCGTCATTCGTGTCCACCATCCTGTCTCGGTAGAGTGTACCCATCCAGGAGCCCTAAATACTGAGGAAGGGAACTCTCCTTTCGCGATCAGAAATCTCCGCATAAAAGTATTGGTTGTACTAGCTGTTTCCCCTACAGGATACCCCCATGAGAATAAGCAGGACTCCAAAGCAGATACCTGTCGATTGTAACCTACAGTGTGTACACCTGTGTAAGTCAAAGCCCCGATAGTTACCCCATCCTGCTCCCAGACAAGGTCCCAATCCATATGTCGAGGGACGAAAGCACACTGATAATAAGCAATAGGAAACATCCGATGCATATCAGGAAGGAAGAAGCGTCGGTCTCCTATTTGCCTCAACTACTTATAATGGCCATCAGTCACGATCTCTTTTTGGATGACGACATGATCACCAAACAGGAATGTCGGTTTGGTGAACTTTTTGCAGGAGTCGGTTTCAAATTTGGCATCTGTCACCAAAATCCTGAGTATAGCTGGGCTTGGATGGGAAATCAGGTTAACACGATCCTTGCCTGTATCCTAAAAAGTTGGGAGTTCCTAACGCAGATTGAATTGCATATTTAAATCCACGCCACCCTCGCACTCGAAATGGTGACGAAGAGTAAGAGATTCGCGGGAGTAAGGCACTGCAAAAGAGAACAGTACTCAATTAGTCAACAAAGAAATAAAACAAAGGGAACCTTAGCCAAAATCCTTAGAGGAGCGAGAGCTTTCGAACGCACAGTTCAAACCTAGCGTTGAATTTTATCAACGCAAAGGTCGAACTCTGCGTCAACATTTCAAACGCATAGATCAAATCTAGCGTTAAAATTTTATCAAACGCAGAGGTCGAACCCTGGCGTTAAATTTTATCAACGTGGGAGTCGAACTCTGCGTCGAGTTTTCAAACATACAGTTCAAACCTGGTGTTGAATTTTATCAACGCAAAGGTCGAACTCTACGTTAACTTTTCAAACGCACAGTTCAAATCTGGCATTAAAATTTTATCAAATGCACAGTTCAAATCTGGCGTTAAAATTTTATCAAACGCACAGTTCAAATCTGGCGTTAAAATTTTATCAAACGCAGAGGTCGAACCCTGGCGTTAAATTTTATCAACGCAGGAGTCGAACTCTGCGTCGAGTTTTCGAACGCACAGTTCAAACCTGGCGTTGAATTTTATCAACGCAAAGGTCAAATTCTGCGTCAACTTTTCAAACGCACAGTTCAAATCTGGCGTTAAAATTTAATCAAATGCAGAGGTCGAACCCTACGTCGAGGTTCCAAACACACAGCCCAGACCATGCATCAAAACTCATTAACGCAGAGGTCAGGCCCCAACGTTTCAGATTCGAAATGCAAAAGTTCTAACTCTGCGTTACAATATCAAAACGAGTCATCTTTCTCGTTCACAAGAACCCATCTAGGGTTTTCAGAGAACTCGTCGAAGCCAGTTTTGTGGCCATGAAGGTTGATACTTACCACCAATGAGGGAAGCCTGTGCCGACGGCGCACTAGCTTGAGTTCCATCACCACCGACTGCTGAGGTCGACCGAGAATGCGGAGCAGCGACAGCAGCCGACCTTTGACGAGAGACGGTCTTCTTTCTCAGACCCATTGAGGATGATGATCCGAGAAGATGAACAGGGTTCACCGAAATTCAAAACGAAATCTTCGTTAAGCTATTCGAGAAAAGACAGATGAAAAGTCGGATGACTTTTAATTTGACCCAGCGGTCTATTTATAGACAACTATGAGCTGTCAAGTCAGGGCGAGATTCTAGGCCCAAAATCCCGCCAAACGCGGCCTATGCGTCTGCGTTGGTTGAGTTTCTAAATGCAGAGCTCAACTCTGCGTTCTAATTTCTTGGCAATCCACCTGTGCGTCTGCATTGGTTGAGCTTCTGAATGCAGAGTTTAGTTCTGCGTTCCAATTCCTTGGAAGTCCACCTGTGTGTTTTAATGCAACCAAACGAATTTCTCGATGCTGGAAGCCAAGACGTAGCCTCGAATAAATAGAGGGAAGTAGATGTGGCCATCAAGGTGACCAAAGCCGAGAAGAAACAGACGACTCCACTGGGGAGTCTGTAGTATGAGTACAGATAGATTGCAATCGACAGCATTTAAAATCGTCTGGCTCGATCCGACACACAACTCATTCTTCTGGGTGGCTTAACATACCCACTAAGATTAATGAAGATACGATCCGATGTGCAACTCATTCTTCTAAGTGGCTTAACATCCCAACAAAGAGTAAGTTGAGCTGATCAAGAAAGGAGATAAAGTAAAATCCTCTGAGGCTGTCCTCCTGACTAAATTTAGGATGAAGCCCCTCTCATGTGGACTCGTGATCCTCTCTGCCTATGACAATGGATCTGTCTTAAGCCCAGAGGTATTCAACCTCATGGAGGATGACCTCATTGACAAGTTTACAGGTGGTGTTTCTATGGTTGCTTCGCTATCCTTCGCTCTCTCTTACCCAACTCTTGCAGCTGCACTTCACATGTTCGTCAGTGCCTACAAGAACATCCTTGCTGTTACTGTTATCTTTGTTGCATCTGTTGAGAAGGATGCTGCTCTTGCCTCTAAGGAAGAAAGGACGAGCCTGTCGGCGAGTTTGACGATGACTTGGGATTTAGTTTGTTTGACTAAGTTCATTGTCATCAAAACTCAAAAGTTATCTTGTTTGGTTTGAGGAAACAGAACTTTAGCATTCTAACAGCCAAGTTCACAGTGTCTTCAAAACAGCCAAGTTCACAATGTAGATTGTCTAAAAATCACAATAGATAGCTGATCCCCATCACGCTTCAACAATGAAAGTTACAGTCAGATAAATTTCGTGCCAACAAACGAGAGCTACAAACAGAGGACTTTTCACATAGATCAAGAAGGGTTACAAATCAACGACACTTCTGACAGCTGATGAAAACTCTATTCAGTAGCCTTCATAATCAACCATGAGAGTTACAATCTGACGACTTTCACACCCCATAACAAGTGAAGATCAATGAGCAGTAGCCTTTGCGATGTTGTAATGGATGAGGTTACAAGCCAACAACCTCTCCCAAACGCAGAGTCCACCTCTGCGTTTCTCAAACTCAAAACGCATACGAACTGTGCGTTCTCTAGGTGACATTCAACTCTACAACGCAGAGTTAAAACACAAAACGCATAGACTGTGCGTTCTTTAGCAGACACTCAACCCTGCGTCTCGAACTCAAGACGCAGAGTTGAGATTCAGCACACAAGCGGCCTATGCGTTTCAAATCTCTAGCAGAGATTTAACTCTGCGTCTCAAGCCTTAGGCGCAGAGTTAAGGCCCAAAACGCCAAGTTAGGCGTTTGACTTGTTCAAACACAAGCTGAACGGCCTTACAACCGTTGATCCCACGTTCTGAGGGATTTTCGCCCACTTAGGAGCGGATTTAGGGGTTAGTTACACCCCATATCCCCCTATAAATAACCACCTTACTCAACCAAGTCAAGGGGTTGAATCTTTTGGCTTCAAAACAGCACAAAGGCAGTTGGGTTGATCGATCTCAGTAGTAAGACCGCACAGAGAAGGTGATTTTCTTGAAGATCAAGGAACTGATCGGCAGTCAGTTAGTCAAATCTCAGAGAATCCCTTCACCTACGGCGGATTTACTTGGCTATTAACCAAATTTTCGGTTCTAACAACTCTGTGACAGAGTCTCAACTCGCTCTGAGTTCTTAAACTCGTCAAGAGTTCTTAATTAAACTTGCAACGCAAGTTAATCATACTAATCGATCATTCGGTTTTCAATAACTCTTTTCAGAGTTTTCAATTCATTCTGAGTTTCTTAAACTTGTTAAGAGTTCTAAACCGAATTCATCATACAAGTCCATCGTTCTCGTGAGATAGTACGATCAGATCGTCAACGGAGAGCGAATTTGATGCGAACATTCGAAGGAGGCAGTCCATCGCTACCAAGAAGAACCTAGTTTTAAACAAAGGAGATAATCAAATTCATTCAGGAGAGAATCAAATTCATTCTCCTCTCTTTTGTAATTAGAATCCAAATTGTAATCGATTTTGAGATAATACAAATCAATTTTTCTTTTATTTTATTTACTGCAAAATTTTCCACAAACAGTATAAACCTATAATATAAGCACTATAAAATGTATACCCAAGCTTGATGATGGTTTTCAATGAGCTCGACTTGGTACACTTGCGGATGAAGGTTGAACTTGGATCTTGAACTTGAATTGTATTGCTTCATACCGATATTCCGCCAACCTCCATTGGATATGATCGTTGAACCGCAATTCCATCCAACCTCCAACTTGGATATTTGTATAGATTACCTAATAAAACAAATAAAAACACTCGACAGACGTTGTTAGGAATTGCTTGTAATCATCAAAACAAGATTAGGGAGTAGGCTCATAAACATGAGGCCAACAATCTCCCCCTTTTTGATGATGACAAACAATCTACACAAAGATATATAAAATATGCATGATACAAAAGAATATGTAAATCATAAACATCATGCATAAAAACCAAAGCTATACTCATAATATTTCTCCCCCTTTGACAACATCAAAAAGGGGAAAACAATAAAGGATAAGAGAACGTAAGCTCCCCCCTACAAATATGCATAGGTGAGTATAAAAACAAATAATAGGGAATAGCTCCCCCTATCAAAAAGCCTTATGAAATATATGCAATAATGACTAAGGCAAAACATATGTGAGTAGGCATATATAAAAAATATGCTAAACACAACTCACATACAACAAGACAATTGAGAATACATGTAGATATATCATTTTTTTTTTAAAATTTGTCTCAAAGCATTGTTTTTAAAACAAAACCTAATCAAAAAATTTATGAAATCAAAAGAAAGTAAACATGAGAATCATGCAAAAAGTTTTCAAATAAAAACAAATCAATCAATAAAATCATAAATCACAAGTAAACTATATGAGAACATAAAACCAAACCATCATCGATTTTCAAAAAGTAAGAGAGGCAACCGTATCAAGCTCTTGAGCTTGTATCAACCCATATAAATATTTTTAGCACCCGGTAAATAAGATTTGAAAATAAATACCCAATAAACCCGGGGAGTTATATAAACACAAGCCTCTCAATAAAAATCAAACCTAATAATCATGAAAGCAAAAGAATTGATCAAAGAAAAATTGTTTTCATATCCAAAAAAAATTTAAACATAAATTTCAAAACCAAGAAAAAGAAAAGGGAAAAATGCTTCCAGCCCCCACAAGCTAAGAAAACGTGCTTCTCATCCCCAAGACTTTGTCAACAGGTGTTTTACCCCTAAAAATAAAGATTCTGTTCTCTGAGCCCCCAAAACATAAAACCCAAGAGATTAAAATATGTGAAGACCATAATACCCTTCTCTCTCTCTTTCTTTTTTTATTAAAATATGATGAGGATTATTTTATTATTTTTGTTTTCTCTCTCTCTTTATCATGATGTACTGAGATGATAGTTGAAATGATTGATGAGGATTATTTTATTATTTTTATTTTTTATTATTTTCGTTGTTGTATTAGGAGATTGTTAAAATTACGGGTTAATTGTTAAGGTTACGAGTTAATTGTTAATGTTACGGGTCAATTGTTAAGGTTATGAATC
>BQKN01061854.1:0-16206 GCA_022839385.1 Asparagus kiusianus
AGAGGTGTAATGTTAATTAGTCAATCTTAAAAGGGAAAGTCGATAGAGGTGTAATATTAACAGATTGATAAAGGGGTTCAATAGAGGTGTAATGTTAATTGGTCGGGTCACAAGGGTGCAAATTGTTCAAAGGTGTATTATTAACATGACAGTAATAAAATACACCTGGAGTCGAATAGAGTTGTGGTGTTAATTTAATGACTCGCTGAGGAATTTTGTTAGAATCAAACTAAGATGATCAATGACTTTAGTTGAGAAATTATTCTCATGTTAGACGTAGGAGCTTTAAAATGACTAAAGACCTCATGGGGAGTATCATGTGGTGTTAACCCACCAAATTAAACAAAATGTCATTCTCACAACCGAGGATCATAGATAAAGCTTGAACCTATGTCTTTGACCCAGGACAAGTATGAAAAGGACTATTTGAGATATCTCAAAAATATGAACTTTTATCGTCCCCTCATTTGAGAGGAATGAGCTTGAACGAATGAGTTGTATGGATGCCAAGTTTGCCATGTTTAACAGACTTAATTGGTATTAAGGATCTGTTAGGGATATATCTTGATTTAGTGCTTCCCTCATTTACAAAGGATAAGCTAAGACAAGTCTCTAATGTTGAAAATCCTCTAGGGATAAGTCCAGACTGGTGTCTTTTGAGAGAAATGATCTTGGAGTTGTGAATCGCACTGCTGTTAGGAATGTCGTATTTGATAGGCTTGTACAAGATGGATAACTCCATAAGGATGAGGGTCAATCTCCATGCTAAACTCCACTGGGGATGTGTCTAATTTTGACACCTTCTTGCAATGTTTCATTAGACAACTTCTTGGTCAGAGCCAGAGGTTCCTCTTTAATCCATGCTATAACCTTCTACTAGTACGAGTAGTGAAAGGTTCAATAAGTCATATCGAGGTGCTGGTTCAGTTTGATGCTATTAAAGGCAGACTCCTCAAATATTCTCATCTTTAATTGGTCGGTCGCCATATCACTGATCATGAGGAGCAATAGACACTACCCTCCACACTTTCGTTGAGTTGGAGGGAAGTCTGCAATTGATTGTCCTTTAACTACCGTACAAATATCATATCATATTGAGATAGCAAGAATTAAAATATCTTGACTTTGTCATGACTACCCTCAGAGGGTTTAACTCTTGATATCATATAGGACATAAAGGCTGTCGTCAAAGGTGTAATGTTGAACTTAACAACTAATTACTTCAACAAAAGGTGTACTATTGGACATGCTAAAGAAATAAGATGTTGCTGTTAAAGGCTCATACCTTACGATAAGATGCTATAAAAGGCTAGGTAGCATTGCTAAGGAAGCATTGGCATAGTTGTAGAAGGCTGGGTTGGTGTTGCTAAAGAAATATTTTCATAGCCGTAGGAGGCTAGGTTAGCATTGCAGAAGAAGGATTGCCACATCTGTAGGAGGCTGTGTTAATGGTCCTGCTATATGACATTTAGAAAGCATTAAATTGCTATAGTAGTGAAGTAGTTAGTTAGTAGAGTGATTCTCTATACCGAAGGCATTGAAGCATACAAAGGCCATGGTATCCTTCCTCTTAATCAAGAGGATTATCCTATCTTGTTCTCATTATCTTCATGACTTGATTGCAGATCATATTGATTGAATTTCTTAGTAAATTTCTCGACAATCTCTACCTTCTCAATCAGATCTTTCCACAAATTAGCCTTGATAATGCCCATGTGGGCTTCCACTCGGCTAAGAAAGTTGTGAAGGCATATCTGGAACAACATCAATAATGGCATGTCTCAGCATTGTAAGGACATGTTACAAAACCATTCAATGTAATATCTGACCAAATCATTTCCACCTGTTTTTCTAAAAGTAGCCTCGCAATTGTTACATCAAATTAGTCCTCATGGAATAGGGACAAGAACTATGATTCTAAGTCAGAGCAGGATTTGATTGATCCTCCACATAGAATAGGGACAAGAACTGTGATTCCAAGTCAGAGCAGAATTTGATTGATCCTTCGGCCATATTCTAGAACTAGTTAAAGGCTACCTCATGAAGGGTGCTGATGAAAAGTTACATCATGATGGCATTATTCCCTACTACATTTTCTATTTGCTGTTGAAAGTAGTAGGAGACTCCTTACAATCAAACATATATAACATCAGTGGCTCAAACTTTAGTGGCTAAGGAATTGAGTCCCACTCAATGGTGTTAGGTCGGGTGATCCTAGCATTTTTCAGCTCCGTTCGCTGTGTAAGAGTGGTGAGTTTCTGGAGGTTTTTGAGGATCCTTGCCTCATGTTTCATCTTTAGTGGAGACAATGTCTCAGACCTGACTAAGAGGAGAAGGCATCTTTTAGTGTGATGGCTGCTCATTGAGGGAGATGACGAGTGGTCATTTCCCTTTTCAAGTATTCTCAGGGGGCTGAGAGATGAGTAGCAGTTGTTGAAGCATATTTTTGAGTCACTCGAAGGGCTCATCGAATGCCTTTTTTGGGCTTCAATCTAGCAAATAAGATCATTGTGGCCTTCTCTATCTTCCATTTTGGTAATCCACTCTCACTCTTGACATAAGCTAGGAGTTGTATTTGATGTTATGGCTAAGTTAGCATTGCTAGAAAAAGGATGATCTGTCTATGAAGGAGCTCATTGAAATGGACAGAATAGTCAAAAGGGACAGTTACCCCCTGTCTTACATGAGTGTCGCAATAACCATCATTAGCCTCAAGAAGTAGTCTCCTAATGCCAAGAGAATAATTTGTATCTGACGTGTTATCACCATCTTCTCTGGTTACACCGGTCATGTTAACCGTAAATTATTAGAGATCAAGGTCAAAGATAGCGTTGTTCTTGTGAGATCACCATCGCTGCTTGTTCTTAACCTTTGAAGGCTTGGGAATAGGCTAAGATGGACAAATGTTGATTCTTTGTGATGGAGAGTTACATGGCAATTTGATTGAAATTCTGATACAATCTCTTTTAGGTCACGTAATACTGACATCGTCACACTCTCTTTAGATAGAAGAAGTCCCTTAAATCACAAGGAGTATCAATTTAGCTATTGTCAATATAGTGGTCTCTCTACTTGAAGCAACATCGCCAAGCTAGATTTTAGCATTAGAATGTCTCGTAAGACGATGTTGCCTTGACCAATGGCTGGTGTAGCCAGTCTTACACTCATCACAAGTTTGTGACTGAAGTTGAGAATCACGATGGGCAATAATCTTTCCATCTGAGAGATTTATCAAAGGATAACCCCAATTATTGGCTTCTTTTAAAGAAGCGATACAAGCATCATGAGACACTTTAAAGCGAATACCTGGAGAGGTTGTGAACTAAAAGTCCAAGTTTAGGGGATGTTTAAACATCTTGACCTTCGCTCAGGGCAAGGGTTAATTTGCTCTAGGCAAAGGTCAACTTCCTTCGAGCAAAGCTGGGGTTGATTTCACTCTAGGTGAGGTTTGCTTCGTTGTGGGTGAAGTTAGCAATCATTTTGGAGATCCGGCCATAGGCTAACAAGATTAGATCTGAACCTAATCTCGAATGGCGACAAACCTTACAGTCAATTCTGGTTGTAGCCATACCCATCTTCTCAGAGGAGTTGAATTCCTCAAACTTTGCCTAATCAAATTTAATGACTAATGATTCTGTGATGGACCCTAAGAAATTAATGTCAGACGGTCACATGATCTTTTCGTCAGTTGAGAAAGAAGTCCTAAGCAAAGTCGTCATGATGTTTGTGGACTTTAAATTTATAAATAAAAGAAGATTAGAAATCTAAAGAGTATAAGAAATAAGGAAATTTTATAGAGGATCTGGGTCCTTTTTTGTGTGCTGAAGGTTATTCACTTTTGTCTTCTATTAATGTTCTCAGCAGTAGTCGATGGGTTTTTGCTTAACTGGCAATCTCTAAGTAAAATATATGACTATTTACCTTGAAGATATACTAATAGATACTTTCTCACAAGAACTATTACTTAACCTAGATGACTAGCTGAAGATAATGAATCATATCTTACAAGTCTCATTGATCGAACTAAATGATTAGCCAATGAGAATGATCTATAAAGATTAATGAGAATAGAGCAGGGTCAGGCTCGTTGTCGACGTCACTCTCACACAAAGCTTCAGTCAATAGCCTTTGAATCTCTCTCTCTCTCTCTCTCTCTCTCTCTCTCTCTCTCTCTCTCTCTCATATCAAATGGCAAAAAACATAGCCAAGAACAATGCTAGCTCCTAGATTAACCCCCCGCCTCCTTTGTATTAATCATACTTATTTATATGCTTAGGAGCATTAAATAGGTAAATTAGTGGGCATTAACTCCACTTAAGCATTAAGTGGGTGAGTTAGTAGGCATTAACTTCCCTTAAATGGAGGGAAGTGGGAGAAAATCATGTCCTCCCCCATACTCTAAGCAAAGCTTAGAATTGACTTGGGGCAAAGGTTGCTAAAGCGAACTTCACATTCTCAGCAAAGCTCAACATTGGCTTGGGGAGAAGTTCGCTGAAGCAAACTTCACATTCTAAGCAAAGCTCAGAATTAGCTTGGGGTGAAGTTCACTGAAGCAAACTTCACGTTCTGAGCGAAGCTCAGAATTGATGACTTAGGGCGAAGTTCGCTAAAGCTAACTTTGCTCTGGAGATTAACTCCACTATGGGCCAATTGCGCTAAGATTTTGAAGCCCATTTCGCTAGGGATTCCAAGCCCCAACTTCAATGTGGACTAGGCCTCAAAACGATGTTCGCTCTAGGTCTCAAGCAAAGTTCACTTCAAGAAGCAAACTTTGCTTGGCTTTGGACTTGGGCGAGCTTAATTCTAGGCTTAGGCCTAACTCTGTCTTATTTAGTAGTTGGCTCATGGGCATCCACTTATTGAGCCTGTATTGGGATCAAGTATCAGGCTTGTGCTGAGTATCGATCTAGGTCTCTCGTAACTCAATAGATATATTTTGACCATCTTAGTTACATTATCCAAAACATCGGTTAAAAAAAGAAAAATTATATATCAAAATGTTATACTAATAACTAATGATATAACTAATATCATTTTTAATATGGGTAAAACACTTCTAACCAAAAACTAACTTCTCACAAAACGGCTCTATTAAACTCTTTATGCTAAATGATAATAATATTATTCACGAGAAGTAATATCTACCCTAGAAAATAAATGGTATCAAAGGCTTGATCTCTTTAGATAAGTTTTCAAACCTTGAGTGGTTCTATTTTCTTATGGCAAAAACCTCATAGGTCAAATACAAATCAATGTCCAAAGAAAAAAGCAAGTGCATAAATTTTTTATGCGCACTGAGAGTAATCCCATAAGAATTTATGATCTCAAAGAGATAATTTAGACATATAATTCACCAAAAAAACTATTATTAGAATCTTGTAGCATTTATCATTCTTTGTTTAAAGAGAATAAAGCTTAGAGGGGCGTTGTTCAAAATTCTTCAAATGTGATGTGTTTTTTTGAAATTATATTAAGTTTGTGCTTAGATTCAAGGAATTGTTAGAATATGATGAAATTTTGTAATTAAATCCAATCCATTACTTTGGGGATCATTAGAATTTCAATTATATAATTTTTAACTCCACGGTCATTTTGGTATTTTTGGATTTTAAGGTGATTGTTTGGTTTCTTTTTTTTAAGAGCTTGCTTGAAATTTATAATTGTTAGGGAGTTGTTTGTAATTTTATTTTTTTTCAAAAGTTCACTTGTGATTTTTATATTCTCATAGGGGTTTTCCTAATTTTCAAAAGTGTTGGGGGCATTGTAATTTCAAATTGTGCAGCAGGCGAATCAAAAGCGTTAGATTTTCAGAGCGTTTTTAGTAATTGAGTGTTTCTTTTTTTTCAATTTTGGTATGTTTTTTATTTTTAAGAACTTTCTAGAGGTTGTTTGTAATTTTTGAATATCCAGCTGTTGTTTGTAGCTTTAACTTGTTCAAAGCACTATTTCCAGGATGTTTTCTATTTTCACTTTTTTCTAGATTGTTTTCTTCAACATAATATTTTTTGAAGTGTGTTCATAATTTTTTAATTTTTGGGTGTTGTATGTAATTATAGATTGTTCATGGAATTGTTCGAAAATGTTTCATTTTCAAGGTGTTTGTTTGTAAGTTTTGGATTTTTTGAGGTGTTTGTTATAATTTTTAGATTTTTAGAGGAATTATTTGTATTTTTAAATTTTTAGGGTGTTGTCTATAATTTCAAGTTGTTTAGGGGATTATTCAAAAGTCTTATATTTTTGGGTGATTTTTGTAACTTTTAGAATTTTCAGTGAGGAGGTTATTAGTAATTTTTAAATTTCATGATTCTACATGTAATTTCAAATCATTCAGGAAGTTGTTCAAAATTTTCATATTTTTAGGGTTTTGTGTAAATATGCATGTAAACTCTTATTTACTTTTATGTAATAAATTTATTAGCTTTGTAGAGCATACATTTTTCAGTCTCCCACTTGCGCTTAAAGTTAATCCAATATAAATTTGAAACTCATCTTATCAATATGCTTCTCAAACGCATTTTCAGTCAAAGGTTTACTCAATGAGTTTGCTACATTGTTGGTGGAAGCAACTTTGCCTATGTCTCCCTTAGCAATTTTTTTTACTAAGTGATATTTTCTTTAAAGTGTTTTGACCTATGATGAGCCCTAGGCTCTCTAGTTTGTGCAATTACTCCATTATTATCATAATGTAATGTGATAGGAGATTCGATAATAAGAACAATACCTAATCTTGTAGGAATTTTTAATACAAACTACTTCTTTTTCTGCTTCATAAGCTAAAATATATTCTGTTTTAGTTGTAGAATTGACTACAGTTTTTTGCTTACAACTCCTCCAACTAATAGCTCTGTTATTTAATACAAAGACAAAAGTTGATGTATATTTTCTATTGTTAGGATCCGACTAGAAATTAGAATCAGTGTATCCTTCAACTTTTAAAGGATCACCACCAAACACTAAACAATAATGTTTTGGTCAATTAAGATGTGTAAGAATATGCTTAAATATCCAATGTTCCTCATCAAGATTGGACTGAAATCTACTAACTCTACTTACTTCTTCTGGCCTAGTACACAACACTCCATACATAAGATTACTTACAAGAGAAGCATATGAGCATTGCTTCATTCTTTTCAACTCCTTATTTGTATGAGGTGACATATAGAAAGGGCAACTTCATGCTCAGAAGGAGTAAGTCTCCTCTTTGAATCTTTCAAGTGAAACTTGACCGATATTTTATCAATACAAGTAGACTACAATAATGCTATTAACCTATTAGCTATATCTCTATAGAGTTTAAGTCCCAAATTATATGATGCATCACTCAAATCTTTCTTAAAGAATTTGTTAGACGACCATAATTCAATAGGTGATAGCATTATGACATCAATTCATATTGTTCAGAAGTATTTGATAAAAGTTAGTTTTTAATTAAAAGTATTTGATAAAATCCTTCATAGAAAATTCATTAGACCACCATAGTTTCTGTATTTTTTTAATACTTTTTGAAGGTTATTTGTAAAAGTTAAATATTTGGTGGTAATTTCATATTGTTAAAAAGGGTTGATCGAAGATTTTAGATTTCGGGATGTTTTTTAATTTTTTGTTGTTATTCGTGGTGTTTTCAACAACTTCAAATTTTTAGAATTTTATAAATTTTAATTTTTTTGGGTTTTATATGTAATTGCATATTGTTCATGAAACTATTTGAAATTTTCTAGTTTTCAAGTTTTCTTATATTTTTTTATTTTTAAAAGGTTTTTTATACTTTTAACTTTTTCAAGGGGGGGTTTTAATTTTCCAATTTTTAGGATATTGTTTACAATTTCAAGTTGTTTAGGCAATTATGAAAATTTTTCATATTTTAAAGGTGTTTTCTATAATTTTTAAAATTTTTGGTGAGGAGGTTATTAGTGATTTTTAAATTTTAAGGTTCTGCCTACAATTTCATATTGTTCAAGATGCTGTTTTAAATTTCAAATTTTTAAATTTTCAATGTTTTTTTTGTAATTTTTAGATTTTAGGGTGTTTATGTAACTTCTGGGTTTTTAGAGGAGGTCCTGATGTTTGTGATTTTCAAAATTTTCAAATGGCAATTTGTAGTTTGTAGATATATAAGTGTTGTCTGTAATTTTTAAAGTTTTAAGGATTTCTTTTGAAAAGTTTGATTTCTAAGGGGTTGTTTATAATTTTCTAGTTTAAGGGTGGTTCGTATAATTCTTAGATTTTGAAGAATATTTTTCATAACTTTTAGATTTTTTATGAACTTATTAAAGATATTTCTATTATTTGATTAACAATCCTATTAGAACACCCCACTATGTAGGGTGACCTCAACCTTATGATTGGACTAAAGTGGGGCATTTTGGTCATTTACTAGTTGTAGGCACTAAAAAATGCCAGGAGACAAAAGAGTGCCAAAGTTCGCTACAAGCGTGACGAGATTCATCACAATGACGAACCTCGTCTTAGTTAGTTAAGGTCGTCTCGGTCGTCTCAGCCAGACAAGGCTCTCAACACCTCATCATTCAGAAGATAAAGCTCGTCGTTGGAGATGAAGCTCCTTCAGAAGACGAAGTTCATCATTGGAGATGAAGCTAGTCCAAAGACGAAGCTCGCCACACAGCAAAACTCGCCCTGTCAGACGAACCTCGCCACGCAGCGAGGCTCTTCTCATCAGACAAACCTCGCCACGCAGTGAGGCTCGAACCTCGCCACGCAGCGAGGCTCATCTCATCAAATGAAGCTCGATGCCAAAAGGCTAATGCCCAGGAAGGCCCAGTCACCCCACGTGGGCTAAAATCAAGGAGTCAATTACGCTCTTGATCCCGTAACTTCGGCATCAGTTACACACTGATGACCTATAAATAGCCATGAGCAGCTATGAAAAAAGGACACTTTTGGGGGGAGGTCTAAGGATCAGATTTTGAGACCCAAGAGTTAGACACACGTACATCAACAACCAACAGCAGCCGCAAGCAACAACTAAAGTACTCGACAGAGGCTAATTCTCCCTCGGGTTTGAAGCAATTTTGCTCCGATCGTCAATGAGAAGTGAGCTTGGTACGAGCATCGAGAGAGGCATCTCATAGCCACACCGATCCCATGTTAAACAAAGGAGAAGCTGAATCATTCTTCTCCTCTTCTATACTTAAAGAAGAACAGTTGTAAAAAGATTCTTACCATTTGGAAGAAGAACGGTTGTAAAAAGGTCCTGGTGTTTGTAATTTTTAAAATTTTAAAAGCATGATTTGTAGTTTGTAGATGTATAAGGGATTTGTTGTAATTTTTGAAAATTTAAGGATTTTTTGTTGAAAATTTTGCTTTTTGAGGGGTTGTTCCTAATTTTCTGATTTAAGGGTGCTTTGTATAATTTTTAGGTATTTATGAACATTTCTTTATAATTTTTGGATTTTCATGAACTTATTAAAGATATTTTTATTATTTAGGATAGAATCACAAGCGATGTATTATAGATCTATTTAGAGTGCTCTGTTAATTAGGATAGGATCATAATGTTATATTAAAAAAGATTAAGGTCAACCTATGATGCACATAACATCAACATCTACAACCACAACTACTGCGCCTGTGGCGCATATGTGAATAGAACTCAGGCTCCCCCGCAAAGGGAACGATACAGCTTTGTCATGTGAGCTATCAAACTGCCCCAAGGTTTTCTAGAATTTTAGAATTTCTATTCTCATTTTTGAACTAAATTAAGAAAAAGTAAAAAAACAAATTGAAACCACCACTCATTGAGATTACCAAAAAATTTTCCTAAAATTTTGTAGAAGCCTATGAAAACCACTTTTTACCACCATTTTCCCATTCTTGTTATTTGGGGTGGCAAATTATGACACAACCCATCAACCCGACTCGATTCGACCCGTTTATAATGGGTGTGGGTCAAGTTATATGGGTCGGGTTATAAACGGGTCAACCCAAACTGACTCGTTTATTAGATGAACAAATATAAGTGTGCTAAGCCAGACTCAAACAAGCAATATGATCACGGAGTTCGGACCTTCCGTCCTACGTCTCCGCTCCCCACTCCCAGGTAGAAATCCACTATCACGACCGGGTTTTCTACGCTCACCCGAATAACGTTTACGACCACACTATGTCAGTTTTCAACGATCACCGATCAACGTATACACTCACACTCTCAATGTCGATTTTCAACGTTCACTGATCAACGTACACTCCTCACACTTGGTTTTCTAGCTAACCGGAAACTTTACAATCTCACAATTGTAACAAATAATAAATTTGTTCTCTCCAATAGATGAGAATTTAATTAAGCACAACTCAATGTTACAATCTCTCACCAACCCAAATATATTATGTATGAAAAATACAATAAGCTCATGTGGGTGTGTGTAAATAATGAGTGAAATCAAAACAACTAAACTCAATTAAAATCTAGCATATAGAAATTATGAACAAAAACGATAAATAGCTAGAAAATAGAGTTTAGGAATTCTTCTCTGAAAATCAAGTTGGAGAGGAGGATTAAGATGAAGTTCAAACACTGTAGATGATCTTCTCCACTTGTAAAACAATCTTCACAAACCAAACAGACTTTGAACCCAACTAAAACTCTTTTCAAAACTCTTTTAAACTTCTTTAAAACTATCCATTGGGTTGCAAAGATAGAAGGGATTTGGGGGGTATATATAGGAAGAGAAAACAACAGGCAAAACCCTAAACAAAATAACAAAAATCCCTAAAAATCAGGAATACGATTCTATACAAAAAGAACCGTTAGAGTGAACGGAGGTCGACCGTGGAAAACTCGCGGTCGACCGCGAGCCAGCTTTAAAACTCATAAAACTTCCAGATACTTTGGCGGTCGACCGTGGGAAAATTCGAGCTGACGGTCGACCGTTGCGGTCGACCGCGAAAGTTTCTGTTTGCTCCGCAGGCTAAAAACAAAGGCGCGGTCGACCGTGGCGGTCAACCGTAAACTGATATATGAAATTGACAGTTTGAAAATAAAATGCTGATTTTAAAACACTGTTTAAAAATATCAAATAAATTCCAAAAAATATAAAACTTTGGAGAATGATTGTAGACATGATAATAAACATGCTACAAAGAATGGTTTCCAAAAAGAACTTCCCAAATAAAAAATATCATCATTTTGCATAATAGTCCAAAACATGAAAATGTGAACATATGAGTTTTGACATTTTAGCTTAACCATGTTTTGAAACAATACAAAATTATTTTGTAGACTTAATAAAAGATGTATATAATGATTGTTAAGTCTATAAACTGAGAAAACAATATTTTCACAAATACAATAGAAAATGAAACATATGAGTATGTATATGAAAATATATTTGTTTCATATCTAAGAAATTAAACCAAAACATATATGTATATATATATATATAACTATATATATACAAAACCAAAACGTGTATGTGTGTCTATTGATTGAGCTTAAAGTACTAACACACATAATATAAAACCTAAACTAAGTTACCCAAGCTTGATGAAGGTCTTCAATGAGCTCAACTTGGTACACTTGCGGATGAAGCTTGAACTTGGATCTTCAACTTGAATTTGCATAGCTTCAACCACTATTCTACCAACCTCCACTGGATATGATCATTGTGGCGCAATCCATCCATCCTTCAACGCGTTGTTTGTCTACAATAAATAGAATATACCAACACTAGACAAACAACATTAGTGGTAAATTGTTTGTTAAACATCATCAAAACAAAGAGGCCAACAATCTCACCCTTTTTGATGATGACAAACAATTTACAAAAAAATGATATATGCATGAAAGGAAATGAATATACAATATTATAATTATCATGCATATAAACAAAAAGAATATACTCACAATATTTCTCCCCCCTTTCACAACATCAAAAAGAGGAAAACAAAAGAATAAAGAGAGCGAAAGCTCCCCCTATTAATATGCATGACTGAGTATAAAAACAATAATAGAAAAGGAAAGACTCCCGCTATCAAAATGCCATATAGAATATATGTAATAAAAGATCATGGCAAATATGTGAGCAAGCAAAAAAATGCTAAATATCACTCATATACAAGAGGATAATGAGAACACATATAAATATATCAATATGAAAAAGCGTCTCAAATGTACTAACATAAAAACAATGTATAAAATAGATTTATGAAGTCATAAGAAAGAAGACATGAGAATCATGTAAAAAGTTTTCAAATGAAAACAAATCAACCAATGAAATCATAAATCACAGGTAAATCATATAAGAACATAAAACCAAATCATCATTGATTTTTAAAAATCAAGAGAGGCAATTATATCTAGCTCTTGAGCTAGTATCAACCTATATAAATATTTTAGCATCTGGTAAAAAAGAATTGAGAATAAACACCCAATAAATCCGGAGGGTTATAAACACAAACCTCTCATCAAAATCAAAGTTAATAAAATGAAAACAAAAGAATTGATCAAAAGAAAATTGTTTTCATTTACAAGAATTTCAAAACATTTTTCAAAACCAAGACAAAAGAAAAATAAAAACACTAAAATTCTTGGTTTAAAATCAAATTTGTTTTGGCACCCAAGTATTCTTGGTACCAAAAGGTTTAGGGACATGACCCCTATCATTAAAGCTCAAAGCCCTAGGTTATGAACCCTCTTAGACATATATGGTGCACGGGATCGGTCATAGCAATAATCACTCAAATGACCCTTCCGATTGTAATATGTACAATGAAAAGGAAGCATTTGCTTATGTTGACCATTAAAAGGTGCACGGGACACATTTGCAAAAATAGATTGTTCTTTAAAATTATTTTACAAATGGGAAATTCTCTTCAAATCAAAACAAAACTTGGTCAAATGACCAAATCTACCACAATGATCACACTTAACCTTTTGCGGTCTTTTAAAACCATTTGGTAAAAGTGAAGTCTTTTTCAAATCATAGCAAAATTTTACCAAATGACCAAAACGTCCACAAAGATCACATTTAAACACATGAGCATGCTTATGATGAACTTTATGAGTGTGTGCATGTACATGTGTATGTGATGAAGAAACTTGATGAGATGCACAATAAGCTTTAGCATTCTTATATTTGTGTGCATCATTGCAAAATTTAGATAAATGGCCTTTACGACCACAAGTGGAGCACTTGTAAACTTTGTTATATATGTGTGCATAATGAATGGATGATTTTGCATTAGACTTGGCACACATATCCACAAGCTTCTTATGGTTGTTAATGCATATAGTTAGAGTTGAATCTAAAGAGGAAATATGGTTTTTAACATTGTTCAACTTATCATTAGGCATATTAGCATTAACTTTAGAAGTAGAACATAAATAATCATTTATAAAAGAATCAGTATCATTTTGTATGTTCTCTACTTCTACCATGACATTATCTCTTTCATGAGTTAAGCTAGAATTGGATGAGGTCAATTTTTATTTTCCAAAATTAACATGTCATTGCTTTCTTTAAGCATGATATTTTCTTTTGCAATGACATCCAATTTTGACACTAGTTCCTCATGATTGGATTCTAAATTATCATGCTTGCTTTTTAAATCAATAAAATCATTTTGCAATTTGTTATAGGCAAGCAATAAATTTTCACTAGCACAAGCAAGTTCATCACTAGATAAATCATTTATGGATTCGAACTCGCAAACCTTACTAGGGCTATCGCCTAGTGCGCGTGTGCATGACACTCCTTTTGAACTTGAAGCGGGATCCTCCAAAGATTGTCGGATCGCCTCCAAGTCCCCTTGATGTGCTTCAATAAGTTTTCATAAGGTGTAAGCACTATCAAAATAAACAAACTTGTTAGACAAAGATGAATCAAATGCATTATGTAAGAATTCCAACAAGAGCTTGTTCATAATAAATAATCTTTTATCAATTTTATTCCACTTGGATTTTTCCAATGTGGGCACAATATAAGCACAATCAATGCCTTCTCATAAATTGATATTTTTAGATTGAACAAATATTTTGAATCTAAAACACCATTAAGCATAAGGGAAAACATTGAATTTAGGAGCAATACTAGAATCATTGCCTAAACAAGATACATCATTCATATCCATAAATTGTAAAAATATGCAAGCAAGATTCAAATGCAATCAAAACAAGATTAGCACAAAAAGATAACTTGAATCTTTAACTCAAGACGATTAGACCTTAAATCAAAGAGCACCAAGCTCTGATACCAATTGTTAGACCCTAGAGTGAGGTGATTAGGGTCTTATGCTAATCTAATCCGATTTTATGCTAATTAAAATTAATTAACAAATATATTCTTGCAAGATAGATATATAGCTAATTATGAGCAAGAATATGCAATATACACAAGGTGATATATCCTAGCAAAGAGGTATACTATATGATATATGCAAGGATATGCAAACACAAGGGTAACATAAACAAATGATATAATGGATGAAATAAACAATGAGAGAAAGGCTATAGATGAACAAATATAAGTGTGATAAGCCAAACTCAAACAAGCAATATGATCACGGAGTTCGGACCTTCCGTCCTACATCTCCGCTCCCCACTCCCGGGGAGAAATCCACTATCACGACCGAGTTTTTTACGCTCACCCGAATAACGTTTACAACCACACTATGTCGGTTTTCAACGATCGCCGATCAATGTATACACTCACACTCTCAATGTCGGTTTTCAACGTTCACCAACCAATGTACACTCCTCATACTCGGTTTTCTAGCTAATCGAAAACTTTACAATCTCACAATTGTAACTATAATAGATGAGAACTTAATTAAGCATTACTCAATGTTACAATCTCTCACCAACCCAAATATATTATGTATGAAAAATACAATAAGCTCATGTGGGTGTGTGTAAACAATGAGTGAAATCAAAACAACTAAACTTAATTAAAATCTAGCATATAGAAATTATGAACAAAAACGATAAATAGCTAGAAAATAGAATTTAGGAATTCTTCTCTGAAAATCAAGTTGGAGAGGAGGATTAAGATGATGTTCAAACACTGTAGATGATATTCTCCACTTGTAAAACAATCTTCACAAACCAAACAGACTTTGAACCCAACTAAAACTCTTTTCAAAACTCTTTTAAACTTCTTTAAAACTATCCATTAGGTTGCAAAGATAGAAGGGGTTTGGGCGATATATATAGGAAGAGAAAACAACAGGCAAAACCCCAAACAAAACAACAAAAATCCCAGAAAATTAGGAATATGATTCTGTACAAAAAGAACCATTGGAGTGAACGGCGGTCAACCGTGGAAAACTCGCGGTCGACCGCGAGCCAGCTTTGAAACTCAGAAAACTTCCAGATACTTTGGCGGTCGGTCATGGCGGTCGGCCGTGGGAAAATTCGAGCTGACGGTCGACCGCGAAAGTTTATGTTGGCTCCGCAGGCTAAAAACAAAGGCGCGATCGACCGTGACGGTCGACCATGAACTGATATATGAAATTGATAGTTTGAAAATAAAATGCTGATTTTAAAAAACTATTTTAAAATATTAAATAAATTCCAAAAAAATATAAAACTTTGGAGAATGATTGTAGACATGATAATAAACATACTACAAAGACTGGTTTCCAAAAAGGACTTCCCAAATAAAAAATATTATCATTTTACAAAATAGTCCAAAACATAAAAATGTGAACATATGAGTTTTGACATTTTAACTTAACCATGTTTTGAAACAATACAAAATGATTTTGTAGGCTTAATAAAAGATGTATATAATGATTGTTAAGTCTATAAACTGAGAAAACAATATTTTCACAAATACAATAGAAAATAAAACATATGAGTATGTATATGAAAATATATTTATTTCATATCTAAGAAATTAAACCAAAACATATATGTATGTATAACTATATATATACAAAACCAAAACGTGTATGTGTGTATATTGATTGAGCTTAAAGTACTAACACACATAATATAAAACCTAAACTAAGTTACCCAAGCTTGATGAAGGTCTTCAATGAGCTCAACTTGGTACACTTGCGGATGAAGCTTGAACTTGGATCTTCAACTTAAATTTGCATAGCTTCAACCATTATTCCTCTAACTGCCACTGGATATGATCGTTGTGGCGCAATCCAACATTAGACAAACAACATTAGTGGTAAATTATTTGTTAAACATCATCAAAACAAAGAGGCCAACAGTGTCGGCTCCCTGTCCCATGATGCACT
>BQKN01061855.1:11981-35457 GCA_022839385.1 Asparagus kiusianus
CATATATATATATATATATATATATATATATATATATATATATATACACACACACACACACACACACCCACACACACACACACATATATATTATACATATAAAAAATAAAAAAATAACTATTTCGAGCCGGGCCGGGCCCGAGCCAGGCACCGACGACTAGACCCGAACACGGACCAGGCTTTTTGGACAGTCCTAGTTATAATGTATATTCAAATTTACCTCTCAAATATGGATATTTGATAATCTATCTGCAGTAATCTAGAATAGAGTCTCTGCTTTGAAGAATTTATGATATTTACATGTCAACAAAGAGCTGCTGTGAATAAGATGGGTACATGAAAATTATTTAAAAGACAATAGCATTTGGCAAGTGCAAGCAAAAAATGGGGATTCATTGACATGGAAACAAATATTGAAGACTAGAGATAGTGCATTGATTCATTGTGGATGGAAAGAAAATCTGAAACATCTTATAGCCTCATGTTATAAAAACACCAAAATTCAGCTCTCTCCTCTGTACATGAATTTTTCCCCCTAATGCTAGAAAGGGGCTATGGCGAAATGCTGTTTGGGGGGTATGAACTATCCAAAGCATTCTTTTATTTGTTGGCTTGCTATCCAAGATAGGTTTCTAACAAAGGATAGACTGATGCGGGGAGGTATTATGACTGAAAACAATTGCAGCTTGTGTTCGGGTACAGGTTTGGAGAACAGTAACCACTTGTTCTTTGACTGTCCTTTCTCTAGTGAAGTTTAGAATTAGGTGATGAATTGGCTTCAGTTTAAATGGAAGTCTTGCAATTGGAATTGTCTTCTTAACTGGTTTTGTACCAAGCTTAGAGGCAGAGGGATGAAGGTGAAGGCAAAGAGGCTGGCTTTTACAACCACACTGTACAAAATCTGGTGTGAACGTAACAGTAGGATATTCAAGCAACAATGCCAAAGCGAAGATCTGTTGGTGAAGGAAATCAAGATGGATATATTGATCATTATTCTCAACAGCTCCTTGTAAGAAGTTTTTAAAGAATGGATTAGTTCTCTGTAAATAGTTAGAAGGATGAACTACATTAATATTTTGTATTTTTGATATCTCACATAGGAGGATCTTGATGTACTTAAACAACTTACAGTTGGTGAAAGAATAAAAATTTTCATTGACAAAAAAGGTAGGAGTGGTGGTAGAATTAACAAATATGGATAAATTTATAGTCTGTCCATTGTGGAAATATATGTGTGTTTATGTGTTAAATGAAAGTACCGTAAAGGGTAGGTGAATAGGGTAATTGTTAATCTAATATGATTTTGATGCCAAAGTAAAACTTATAATGCAATATCCTAGCAATATGATATACAAAAAATATGCAAGGATAAGCAAGAGATAATGGGCGATATAAACAAGCACAAGACGTAAAGAGAGATAGTGCGCAATGGCAATCGCAAACACACGATATTATCACGGAGTTCGGTCAACCCTCGACCTACGTCTCCGCTCCTCACCTAGACGAAATCTCCACTAAATCTCAAATAATACACAATAACGGTTTCCAAGTTCATCGATAACTTTTACAACTCACACGATGTCAATCACACAAACTACACTTCTCTAAGTGTTGGACTACCTATATCACCTTCCTCAAGTGTTTAGAATTACAACCTCTCCTTAAGATTTACAACCAACCCACTCCTCTTGGAATTGACCCCGGTCTTTCCCAACCATTCCTCTAAGTATCCTTGTTTACTACAACGTGTTTAACAATGAGTTCGAATAATGATTTGTTCTCCAAGACAAATGAGAATGAAAAGTAAAGCTCTCTCAATGAAAACACTCTCACAACCCGATTATACTAAATGTGAAATACTTAAACTCAAGTGGTTGTGTTTGTAAACAACGAGTAAAACAAAATCAAACTCAAATCAATCTAGCATAAATATATGAGAATCAAAATATTAATTAGCTAGTGGATGAGTTTAGAAAAACTTCTCCAAAACAAAGGGAGTTAGAGATTTGAGGATGAATGCCTCAAAAACGAAATTGAGATCCTTCTCTTTGTGAAACTCTTTTCACATAACCAAATACATTTAAACGAACCTTCTTAAAACTAAAAAACAAAGTGGCAAAACTCTCTTGTTATTCCAAGTCTTAGAAATAAGTCTTGAGGGCTATTTATAGCCTCTCAAATAAAACAAATCAGAAACTAGCCGTTACAGATGATCAGTCGACTGATAGGTGAATCGGTCGACTGAGAAATTTGACAGTTGGCTAACTCTGAAAAATTAACACATAGTTGGTCGACTAAAAAAGAATACGTCAGTCAACTGAAAACACTGTTCGGTCGACTGACACTAGTGGCCGATTGACTGATCGACTGTAAAAGAGAATGCTAAAAAAATGCTTCTACCAAGTCGATTGAAAAGCAGGTCGGTCGACTAAAATGACTGTTCGATCGACTGATCCAAGAATTAGGTCGACTGAAAAACTGATACACAAATTCCTAAATTTTGAAAAGCTGATTTTCTAAATTCGGTTTAAAATAGTAAAATAACTCCAAAAATAGCAAAACTTGGGGAAACGTTTATACATATAAAAATAAATATGTTAAAAGAGGAATTTCTAAAATAGCATTTCCCATTAGTGGAAACTCACTATTTTACAAAATGGTTAAAAATACGAGTTTGTTGAATACTTGATTTTGATGAAACTATTTCAAACAAGTTTTGAGATACTTTTAAATGGATTAATAGACTTTAGAAAAGATGTAAAATAGTACCATTAAGTCAATAATAAAAAACATGATATATTTCCAAATAAATATATAATACGATAAACCGAAATAATGTGTACGTGTATAGTTTGAGCTTTAAGTATAAACATATAAAGTAAAAACCTAAAAACACTATACCCAAGCAAATAATCTTCGTTAATCTCGATCTTGGTAGTGGGGATGAAGCGATAGTGTGTCTTTGACTTGAATGACATTGCGCTTTATACTGATTTTCTCCAACCTCCATGAATATCATCGTTAAAGCTCAAGTCCATCCAACCTACAACATAGGATGTTTGTGTAGGATACCTAACAAGTAAATGCAAATACTCAAAAATAATGTTAGGAATTATTTGTTAGTCATCAAAACAAGATTAGGCAATAGACTCATAAATATGAGACCTAACATTAAAAACATTTCCCCCCATTTTTCCTCTATAATTTTAGGATTTCATTATTTAATTGTTGATACATTGGTTTAATGAAAGAATTAAGGTACTTGACTATGGGTAAAGCATGTGGATCCAACTCAGTATTAATAGTAGCATGGCTCAACTCTTTGGGAAAAAAGGATTTGGGACCAAATTTTGACGTACACAAAGTGGGCCAAGTAGGACCCAATTTGTTGCCAAATAGAAAAGAAAAATTCCTCAAGGACCTAAAATATGGGACCAATAGGGGGGACAAGTGAGGTGTCCCCCTACTATTGGATAATGAGTTGGCCATCATTAATGATGACTAACTCATTATCCAATAGGAGGGGGACACTTCACTTGTCCCCTCTATTGGTCCCATAATTTGGGTCCCTGTAGCAAAGCTCAATAGAAAATAAGCAAAAACTGAGTTAGAAGCAATCCTGAACTAGTTCTAAATAATTTCCAAACAAAAGTAATGGGAGGTGGGATTTACATTAATTGGATTCATGAACATATAAATCTCAGGGTAAACTCTGTCATACTCGTTAAAATTAGGTCATGATCAATTGATTCAGTTAATTTTAAGATAAAATAATTTTACTTTTAGATTTTTTTTTTTGGCTTAGAAAAAATTGGATTGTCACAATTTATTTCCTTAGAATAAACTGAGCCCACACTATTCTAGTTCTTTTCAACTATAGCTTTTCCCAAAATGAGATCAACAATACTGCAAAAAATTGCTCTTAGATCAAACATGCATTACATAAGTTGGGGGCTAATATGAGAAAAACCCTATCACATAAAACATAAGAACTTCATTGTAAGTTGTGATAAAACGCTTAAGTTGTGATTAAACGCTTCATTTAAAAAAGGACAACATATGCAATTTCCCTCTAAAGTATTGATAAACTCTCAAGTTGCCATTTATAATATCAATTTGCTTATTTTGATACTCAAACTATTTTTATGATTTTAATGTGGTCAATTTATGATCCTATGGTAAATATTTTATAGATTAATGACACCATAATGTTTTTTTTGAGTTTTCTCATGGGTTTTTATTTGGTTTATCTTTTTTTACCAAACTAATTTTTTTAACTACTTTCTTCTAAAACTTTTTACCCATTAACTCTTTTTATCAATTAAAAATTATTTTTTGATTAAAAAATACAATAAATGTAAAAAAATCATGTAATTAATCTATTGAAGGCTCACAAATTGTCATATTGGCCCATACACATAGTTTAAGGGAGGAAATAAGAAAATTGATATTTTGCAGCACAACTTGATAGTTCGCCAATACTTTTAAGTGGTAATGATGATTGTATCCTTTAGAAAAATGAGGTTTATTTACATATACCCCTTAAATTATTGGTATTTGTAAAACTATTCCTCAAATCACAGTATTTCCAAAATTAATCCCCAAATCATCAATTTTGAAAAAAAACTCCCAAATCAATCAATCATCAACTTTGATAGCTTAATTTGTAACTGCAAGGTAAAAAAATATCAACAAAATAGACAAAATTTAATAATCAAGTTGATAATTTGTTGATTTAGATATATTTTTTGCACATAGCTGATGCAAAAATATGAGAGCAAAATCAGACACATCATTCAGTGAATTTCTTCTTAGGAATGGAGATGAACCAACAGTGACCCAGGATCTCATAAAACTGCCTAATGCAATGTTGATCCAGAATCAAGGTGATGACCTACCGGAAGATTCTCTCATAAATTCAAGTGGGTTTGAGGGTATACTGGAAATATCCTCAATTTAAGATGTATATATGCAAATAATCCAAACTCTAAAGGCTAAGCGGTGGGGTGCATATGGTCCAGATAAGCTTGGACATGGTACTTACGGTATTCATATCCACTTATCCATCACGAATACAAATATAAACCTCGGTAAGAAAAAATTATATCCATATCCGCTAAAATCATATACGTGTATGGATATTCATGCATATATTAAACAAATATACATGAAGATACAAAATGGATGTGGAAAAACTAGATAATATTGAAAAAAATATAGTTCATGTGATATAAGGGAGCTCATTAATATGTTTGTTATATTTGAAAAGCCAAGATTAGATTTCTTCATTATCAAAATTAATCTCAGATCAATTAATTTAAGAATTGAAATGATTTCAGCTTGATCATCAACATATATTCGGATATTTCATTTACGAATATGGATATTTCACTACAAAAACATATCTGTAATAATATCCTATCGGTTACAGATTTGAGCAAGCATATCCGTATCCCAAAAGATATTGTTTAAATACGAACACGGTTTATCACCCTACTCAATAGTCGATCCGTTAGTGTCAAGACAGAGAGACTGAGGTTGGTCAACCAATGAAAAAAGAAAGAAAAAAAAAAACTACTACTCCTCAAACTCCTCTCTCTTCAATATTTCTTTTATCTTTTCCATCTTCTCACATCTTTAAATTTTCTGGTGATTCTGCAGAGAGTACAGCAGTCATCATACTATCATATCCCTTGATCCATCTGGTGCTGCCCTAAATTTTCAAAAGGCAGCTCAAAGCTACTAACAACGTCTCCCGTCTCTCGACGTTGCTTCCTTTTTCCCTTTCCTTTTCTTTTCTATTGCTCAATGCAATTGGTGTGTCCATGTCATGCCAAAGAGCATCCTTCTTTATTATATCCAACTGCATCTTGACTTTTTTTTGTTCAATGAAGAGATTTTATTCATTCACCAAGTAAAGAGTTGTAAGTACATCAAGATCCCATTTTACAATTTAATGAGATAACAACTGAAAACAAGGATCTAAAGAAAAAAAAAATTTACATATTGAACTTACAGAGAGAGTAACCATTCTCTGTTTGAATTATCTATAGGCAAGTTGAGATTGGTAGATAGAATATCAATCTTAATATCCTTTACTAGAAGATCCAAACTCTTGCATCTTGACTTATTTCTAAGCATGGTACCTTTTTTTTAGATCCTTTTTATCATGATTTTAGATCCTTTTTTTAATTACATTTGGAATGAATTATCATGATTATGATTTATGAGCACTACAACCATACAACCATATGTGTCAAAGTTTATTATTATTATTATTATTATTATTTGCTAAATAGATATTATGGTGTTGAAAATTATGATTTTATCTTCTAACATGTTATTATAGATTGAATGTCTTTTCTATTAGATGATGACTTCTTTCATTTTGAGTGCACCATTACTAGGGAGGTTTGAACTAGGGTTTGAAGTAATTTGTTGAATTGATAATTGAGAAAATTGCTTCTAGCCTCCAAAAAACAATAATTAGTCTTCCCTCATCCAAGACTTTTTCAACACTTCCAAAACCCCCAAAGCAAAGCCATAATTCTCTGAGCCTCAAAACACAAAACCCAAGAGATTAAAACATGTGATGACCATAATACTCTCTCTCTCTCTCTCTCTCTCTCTCTCTCTCTCTCTCTCTCTTCATGATGTCACTGTGATGATTTGAAATGGGTTTTGGGGGAAAAATTCTAGTTCCCTCCAAATTTATATATTCTTGTGATCTTGAAGACGGTGATGACGAAGACGGTGGATCGTTTAAGATGAAGAAGATTGAAATCAAGGCGAGTTACGATGGACTCAATGTCGCCGTTCAGAAGAAAAAGGCGAGAACTCCGGTGACTCCCAGTGTAATTTCCCCCCTTTTTAGCTTGTACTTGAATCCAATGCTATATATATTTCTATTTTATATATTGTTATAATTTTTTTGAAATCGATGATTTGAAATTAAAGCAGAGTGTGTAAATTTACATATTGTTGTTATTTACTATAATGAGTTCGTTGTTAAAGTTATGAATTAGTTGTGAAGGAAGATTACGAGTTAATTGTCAAGGTTACCAGTTGGTTGTCAATGTTACGAATTGGTTGTGAAGGTTACGCGTTGGTTGTGAAGGTTATGAGTATGTTGCGAAGGTTACGAGTTGTTTGTGAAGGTTACGAGTTGGTTGTGAACCTCGGCAATGAGATGATTGTGATTATTATTAACTAACCTTCACAACCAACTTATAACCTTCACAACCAACTCATTACCGAGGTTCATAATCAATTCGTAACATTGACAACCAACTCGTAACCTTGACAACTAACTTATAACCTTCAAAACCAACTTGTAACCTTCCTTCACAACCAACTCGTAACATTACAACAAACTCATTATAGTAAAATAACAACAATATATAAACTTACATACTCTGCTTTAATCTAAGTCACCGATTTAAAAAATATATATCAATATGTAAAATAACAAAAAAGTATAGCACTCAGATTCAAGTATAAGTTAAAAAAAAGGGAAAATTACACCAGGAGTCGCCGGAGTTCCTGCCTTTTTTTTCGGAGTGGCGACGCTGAATCCATCGCAACTCGTCATCTCCGTCTTTAAGATCACAGTTTTCTTCGCCTCATGAACGAACGTTGGTAAAATTTCATCGCCGATGTCGACGCCGTTGAAAAATTTTGGAGGGAACTAAAAGCCCCCCGCGGGCCCTCCCCCCCGCGCGCCCGCAAAACACATTTCAAATCATCACAGGACATCATGAAAAAAAAACAGAGAGAAATGATATTATGATATTCACATGTTTTAAACTATTGGGTTTTATGTTTTGGGGGCTTAGAGAATTCTGGCTTTGCTTTTGAGAGTTTCTAGAGTGTTGAAGAAGTCTTGAGTGAGGAAAAAATAGTTGTTATTATTTAGGGGACTAAAAGCAATTTTCCCTTGATAATGTCGATGTGTTATTTTGATCGTTACGTACACTCGGAAGAAACATATGAAACTGCCTGAACGATGGAAAAAATAAATAAAAATATCAGGGAATCTTGATGAATAGAAAAATGACTTGTACATTTCATAAAACGTAAGATGAGAGAATCTTGATAAGCAGATGGCAGGCCTAATACATACTTGCTTCCTCGAGTATCTGATTCTCCGAGCCTCTCTTTTTCTAGCTACCTGTTGCGCACATTGCTCGATAATTTGCTGACTATCATAAATATAATGTGTCCAAAACTACTTCGTCTTTGTCTCCTCTTGTTTTGTATAATAAGCTCTTAGAGATGCTTAACTTCTATTTTTCTTTATATATGTACAATAATTCATTGGAGAGCCATTTATATGTGACATTGGCTTTCGGTGATCGCATCACATGTACATGTGGTGCCGCCCACCAATTACTAGAACGGTTAAAGAAATCCATGAAAATGATGTTATATTTTTTATAAGTTCTTCTGAAATTTGAAAATCATAGATATAAAATAAGTTCAATTGACTATCATAATTAGCTCGTATAATCCTCTACAATGATCCAACTGGTTAAAGCTAATAGGGCACAAGTATGGTTTTAAAATAAGATTATGTGAGATGATATCTAAGATGTCCAGTTTTTGAGATATATAAGCTACAATTTAGAAATCGGGGTTGACAACTTTTTATCATATGTGTTGGGTGCAGAGTCATGCCCTCACGCCGCGGAAACGATATAACCCAAAAGAAAGCCCTGAGTTTTACTTTTATAAAAACTCAAACCAACATCTATATTCCCGTTTCACAAAGGAAACAAGAACAGAAAGTAAAATATCTCAACAAAGTGAAATATATACTCTTTCTCTCATCAGTTCTAGGGCTGACTTCTCGAGGGAACCTACAAGCAATAGGCAACACCCGGAAAACAGTAAAGACACGAGATTTACGTGGTTCGAAAAACTTACCTACGTCCACGGGAGGCGTGAGGGGAGATTCCACTATGAGGAGAACACCGACGACTTGTATAATCCACAAGCTCGTCTCAAAAGAAGAAGATTTAATTTTTACCCAAAAGAAATTGACTTCTCTCTTGTAAAATTTCTCCAAAGCTCTCTCCTAAAATCTCTTTTTTCTAGCCGCAAAAAAAAACTTTTTTTACCTCTGCAGCCGAAGAACTCTCTGTCGTTTTTCCCACACCACAAAACCCTAGAAATAATTAGGTATTTATAAGAAAAGAAACATCAAAGAAAAATTCTAGCCTCAGTCGCAGGGTATTTATAACAGAGCATGGAAATTTGGTTCGTGGGCCGCACCTACACTTAGGCTTGCCGCTTGCTGCTCCGGGCCCGTGGGTGTGGTGACCCCCACGTTCACAATTCTCCACCTAGTACATTATTTGATAAACCTTAAATTTTGGACGAACACCAGAAGAACACTGCGAACATCACCAGAGAGATCTAAAACCACCAAATTAACCAGGCCAAACCAAGCCAAAACCAGCTGCGCCACTTTACCGCGACTGCCTATGTACCCTCCACCTGGATCAAGCTAACCGTAGTTTAGGATTTATTCTCCATATAATTATTATCTCCACCTCACCCCATCCCCGCCCCGAAGGGCCATGCCCTCTTGGGCAGATCAATACGGACTGATATAAAGCAAGTCCAAACAATGTTTAAACTTGCTACCCGTGACTACCTTGGTTAACATGTCTACGTGACTCTCATTTGTATGCACCTTCATGAGAGAAATATCACATTCCTCTATGACATCCCGCACGAAATGATATCTGACATCAATATGCTTGGTACGATCATGATGAACTTGATTATTCGTCAAGTGAATTACACTCTGACTGCCGTACCACAAGCTCATGTTCTCCTACTCAATCCCTAAATCGTCTAGAAGACCCCACAATCACAATGCTTCCTTTACTCCATCCGCCATGACCATATACTTAGCCTCTGTAGTAGAAAGTATCACTATAGCCTGTAACATCGATCTCCAACTAACTGGAACACCATGTATTTTGAACACATAACCAGTAGTAGATCGTCATCTGTCTAGATCGCCCGCATAATCTGAGTCAACAAACCCATCAATTTGACATGTATCTCCACCAAAGCACAGACCCGTATCAGCGGTACCCTTTAAGTATATTATAACCCATTTCACTACTTCCCAATGTGTCTTTCCCGGATTCGCTATGAATATGCTGACCACATTGACCACCTGTGAAATATTTGGCTGTGTACACACCATGACATACATCAAACTATCAACTGTACTAGCATAAGGAACACGCTCCATGTGTGTCTTATCTTCCGCTATAGTGGGAGATTGTTTACCTGAAAGCCTAAACTGTGGAGCCAATAGAGTCACCATCGACTTTGTATTTTGCATCCCGACCCTTGCGATAACCCGCTCTATGTAGCCCTTCTGACTCAAGATTAATCGCCGATTCGCCCGCTGTCTCTTAATTTCCATACCTAGTATTTTCCTTACAATGCCCATGTCCTTCATCTCGAACTCTCTACCAAGTTAAGATTTTTGCCTCTCTATCTCCACATTGCTCTTCGAAGCAATAAGCATGTCATCCACATACAAAAGGAGATAGATATAATCACCTCTACGAAGCTTCTGAATATAAACATAACAATCATAGTCGCTTCGAGAAAACTCATGCTTCAGCATGAAGGAATCAAATTGCTTATACCACTGCCGAGGAGATTGCTTTAGTCCATAGAGTGACTTTCTCAAGCGATATACATGATGCTATTTATCCTCAACCTTGTAGCCCTCAGGTTGATGCATATAGATCTCTTCATCCAAGTCTCCATGCAAGAAGGTCGTCTTTACATCGAGTTATTCCAGCTTAAGATCACCATGAGCAACAATACTCAATAGCACCCGAATAGAAGTGTGTTTCACCATCAGAGAAAATATATCATTGTAATTCACACCCTCTCTTTGTGCAAACCCTTTAACCACTAACCTCGCCTTCTACCTTATACCACTAAGCTCTGAAGGATCTTCCTTTTTCTTATATACCCACTTACAACCAATAACTTTTTTTCCTACGGGCAATGGGACCACATCCCATGTTTGATTCTTCCGAAGAGATTTCATCTCCACTTCCATCGTAACCAACCAACTCTCACTATCTCTATCTCGAATAGCTTCTTTGAAGGAGACCGACTTATCATCCTCCACCGAGAGTGTGTATTCCACCAAATTAACCTGCCCATAGTGCTTCAGGAGTTGATCAATCCCCAGCTTCAGTACCTGCTTGTATGCTCACCTTGGCCTAGTGGAAGCCAAACTATCCTCGAGCTGCTGTCGTTATAGTGTGTGTGTATTCTCCTGCTGAACCTCCTCCTGCTCAAGCTCATCGTCTACCTGATTTCTCACTTAAACATGACTAGAACCTGGTTGGTCTTTAGGTTCTATCTCAATAACCTGGGACTTTGAAGTCCTAACAGTCCTAACACCATCATCCTTAGTCGCCTTAGCAATCATGGATTTCTCATCAAAGGTAGCATCCCTGCTGATCATGAACTTCGAATCTTCTGTACACCAAAGACGGTAGCATTTTATACCCTTTGCATATCCCAAAAATATAGCCTTTTTGGCCCTTGCATCAAGCTTTCCCTTGTTGACGTGATAATAGGTGGTACACCCAAAAATCCGGAGCCTCTCATAATCTGCATGCTCCCCTGACCATACTCTATAGGGTGTATCACCATCCAATGTAGAATATGAAGAACGGTTCATAATATAGCAAGTTGTAGCCACCGCTTCTGCCCATTATTCCTTGCCTAATCTAGCATAAGATCGCATACTCATTGTTTTCTCCCGTAATGTTCGGTTCAGTTTCTTCACGACCCCGTTCTGCTATGATGTTGACCTGACTGTTCAGTATCGAATAATGCTCTCCTGGTCACAGAACTCCTTGAAGACATCATCTGTACACTCCGTTATCAGACCTTAGTGTCTTCAGCTTCTTCACTGTCCTGTTCTCAACCATCGCCTTTCACTTCTTAAATGCCTCAAACACCTTATTCTTATGCTTCAGAAAATAAATCCAAGCATACATCGAATAGTCATCTATGAACGAGACAAAGCATCTGGAACCACCATTAGAAGTTGTTAGAGCCTGGCCCCAAACATCAGTGTGCACATAATCTAGTGCCTCTCTGCTCTTGTGATTGCTTCTCAGAAATTGAACCCTGTGCGCCTTCCCGTACACATAATTCTCACAAAAATCTATGCAATATTTCTTTAGATTCTTCAGCAGACCCTCCTTATCAAGCAGAACTAGACACTTCTCTGACATGTGTCTAAGTCGCCTACGTCATAACCGTGACAAACACCCTTCATCACTACAAGGGAACCCCGAACAATCTTCTTCACTCCATTCTCTGTAACAATCCTGCAACCATCGGAGTCCAATGCACCAACCGAGATAAGTTTTTTTCGTGAGTCGAGAACGTGCCTCACATCCGTCAAGGTTCGAACCACTCCATCATGTATCTTGATCTTAATATTACCTAGCCCCACCATTTTACAAGCATGGTTACTCCCCATCAATACGTTTCCACCATCAATACTTCTGTAGGTAGTAAACCACTTTCTCTTTGGGCACAAGAATCCACTTCCCGGAGATATCCTCGCTACCTGTGATGACATAGCATTCCTTCTCGCTTTCTCTAAGACATAGCTCGCTTCTTCCTTGCATTCTCTCCTCTCAGTCCTGTTATTAGTCTTCTTCCCACTGACTCTCTTATTTGGACAATCAACCTTGAAATGCCCAACTTCACCGCATTTGAAATACGCTCTTTCCGTAAGAGGTCTTGATTTAGATCTAGACTTTCCTCCCTTGCCTTTTAATCGCTCATTGCTCCTTCCTCTAGCAAACAATCCCTGCTGCTTGTGCTTTGCTACCACCAGTAGTCATGTCACTAGTTGCAATCTTTCGAAAGTCATCTACTAGAAGCGTCGTTCTAGTCTCATCCATCATCAAATTATCTCCCACAGGCATCAGTGTTTGCAACATGTTTTCATAAGACTTCGACATAGATAGAAGTAGTTGAAGCGTCTGATCCTCGTCTTCAACTGTCACTTCTATATCCTTTAAGTCTGATGTGATCCTATCAAACTTATTGATGTATTCCTGGATTAATGAGCCATTCTCCATCTTGCAAGTATATAATTTGGATTTCAAATAGACCCGGTTCGTTAGACTCTTCGTCATGAAGGTGTTTTCTAACTTCGACCACACGTCCGTAGCCGTTCCCTCTCCATCCACCAAGAAAGCTGCATCCCTTTAAAGGCAAAGGATAATCGACGATAGTGCTTCCAGATCCAGCTCCTCCCAATCCTCATCAGATATATACTTATGCTCCTTCTCTTTTTCAGCCAAAGCCTTGTGTAATTTTTACGAAATCAACGAGTTTTTTATCTGCATCCTCCAATAGGAAAAATTATTCTTCCCATTAAACTTTTCGATCTCATATTTTCTAACTTTAACTGTTTTGCTAGTTAACGCCATCCTCTGCTTATACAAATAAACAAGATTCTCTCAGAAAATTGTCGAGCACCACCTCAAACCAGAAGTTACACCACTCCTAATATGAATAACAGCTCTAATACTAATTATTGGGCGCAGAGTCACGTCATCACGTCACAAAAGAGGTATAATCCAAGAGAAAACCCTGGTTTTTTACTTTCACAAAAGCTCAAGTCAACCTCTATATTTTCGTTTCACAAAGGAAACAAGAACAAAAAATAAAATATCTCAATAAAGTGAAATATACAATCTTCCTCTTATCAGTTCAAGGACTGACTTGTCGAGGGAACCTACAAGAAATAGCCAACACCCAGAAAACAGTAAAGACACAAGATTTACGTGGTTCGACAAACTTGTCCACGTCCACGGGAGGGGTGAGGGGAGATTCCACTATAAGGAGAACACCAATGACTTGTACAATCCTCAAGCTCGTCTCAAAGTTAAAACTATGATTTTTACCCAAAAAATTTGACCTCTCTGTTGTAAAATCTCTCCAAACTCTCACTTTTTCTCTCCTCAAGATCTCTGTTTTAAATCTGAAAAATTCTTTGTTTTTCTCCTCTAAAACAGTCGCCAAAACCTCTTATTTCTTCTCTTTAATAGCTACCTAACCCTCTGTTTTTCTCGATTACAGAAACCCTAGCTACAGCCGTAGGGTATTTATAACAAAGCATGGGAATTTGGTTCGTGGGTTGTACCCGCACCGGGGCTTGCCGCTTGCTGCTCCGCGCTCGTGGGTGTGGTGGCCCCCATGTTCATAATATGTACCTTAATATTATATTAAAATTTAGTTGGCTATAGATATGTTTAGTATTCTTTAAGTTTTTGCCTATATATAGGCATATTTTTTTCACGTTGTAGGCACTTATATTTGTCAAAGTAATAATTTTAAGAGAATTTTCTACCATTTTTCTAGATTACTTTAAGTTTTTACCTGTATATAGGCATGCATATTTTGCTAGATTACGTTGTAGGCATGTTATAGTGTTTCCACTCGCCGAAATACAATTCATTGACAAATGAACAGACCAATGTACTTTCTCAATCAACATCCCAATCAAATTGGTGGCCCAAGCCCAATAAGAGAGTCCGACTTAGCCGGCTGGACGAGTCGATATTCCTTCATGTCGACTCGAAAAGCGATAATAGTCGACCCTCTTATTGAAGACGATTTACCAGGAGTCCACTCAACCATTCAACTAACGTCCTCACGAGGACGAATCGAAAGGCGTTACTTCTCAGCAAAGCTAAAGGATAACTTCTGCTTCGAGCTTATCCTCGCTAACAACATGTCCACATCGTATTTAATGCTTAACAGGTAGCACCATGTCTCTAATCCCAACAGTCTTTATGGCTCATCGGACCACGTGGGCCACCGTCATACTCCCTCTCACTTCTCTTTTAATGCTAAGAAGACCCTCCCTCCAGTCGTCAGCCAACACCTGTAAACCAGAGGTTAACTCAGGTGTCAGCCCACACTTCACCCCTACCCTTCTATGCTCGACTGAAGCGACTAATCTACCCCATATACACTTGGTATAAATACATGTACTATTTGTAGGTGTCTAAAAATGTCTATACACTATAGGTATCCGCACACAGCTCGAGACAAAGAGAAGGTGATGAACACCATTATCCAAGTCGAATAGGATTTTCTGAGTCAAGAAAGATCATCTGACACTGACAAGCGCATGAAACGAATCGGCGAAACATTGATGACGTAGTGACGACCCACCAGAACGGCCAACGCCAGGTGGCCCGCGTGCTCACCGGCCACTACCAAGTGGTCCGCACACTAATCAGCCACCAAAATAGCAAACCAAGTGTAGCTCGGCCATTGGAAGTTGTAAGTCTCCTCTCCATCTTTCCAATGCATCTTGAATTACCTCATTTTGAGATTGGACGAGAGAGTTAGAGCCAAAATACCCGAGGTGGTACAAACTGGCTCACAAGGCTGCGAGCCACCATTTGGTGGCTCACACAAAGAAGTGATATTTCGGTCATGTTGTGATTTGATTATGAAGAAACTCAAAACATAAAAGTTGTAGGTCTTTTCGTCAGCTTTCTAATGCATCTTAAATCAACTCATTCCGAGATGGAATAAGAGAGTTAGAATTAAAATACTCGAGGTAGTACAAACTGACTCACAAGGCTACGAGCCACCATTTGGTGACTCGCACAGCTCCGAGCCACCAAATGATTGCCCGCATGCATACGAGTCATCACGACTATTTTGGCTTCCCAAATCTCCCAAAATTTGGATTTTAATATTTTTTAAGGATTCTTTCGTTGCAGGACATCCCTAACTGTTCTGAAGCTATCCTTAAGTGCGCTTGGGCGATTATCAACTGAAGAGAACATCAGAATTCCTATCTTACCAGAAAACATGGTGACAAAAACCTATAAATATAAGCCCAAGGTCTTTATTAGAGAAGATCTAAAATCTGAGGGTGAAGTGCTGTCTAATTGAACAGTAGACCACGAATTTCAGAGGAAAATTGGCAGATATTGGCGAAATTTTTCAAAAAGTAAAAGCCTTCGAAAGATTTGAGATTCTCTCCCCCTCTTTCCTCCGGATCAAACCTGGATTTGATCTTGAGAAGAACCATAATCTTGCTTGGTCGTGATTATCGCTGCTGCGATTGTTTTCTTCGTGAAGTAAGAGCATAATTACACTTGTCAAGCAGATCTGATCTGTGGTGGTCCACAGACTAACGCGTCCCCGGCATAAGCAAAGATCTCACACAAAGCAATAGGAGATAAACTATTGCTGTGTTTAATTTTATAAAGTTATAATTTTTACTTTTCTCATTATAAGAAGATCTTATAAAAAGATCGGCTTGAACTTGTAATCGATGAACGGTGTAATAGGTTTAACAATAATGAAAATAATAACTTTTGACGAAAACAAACTGGCGACCACAGTGAGAGCCAAAAGCTTTGCTGCCGAAGCTGTCGTGCCGCAACTACGGATCCAGATCCTGGTTGACAAAGAAGTTGAGTACGAATTCGACCAACTGAAGTTTGAGGAGTATTTGTCGTCATCCTCCTCCAGATCCTCCGCCCCTCGCAAGCGCAAGAAAATCAAGGCCTCCGTTACTACTGTCATCTCACCTTACAACGCCCCTCCTGCCTCCAACTAGGCCGGATCTGCAGATCTGGACTCCTCCTTAATCAAGGAGATAGTCGCTGTAGCTGCGTCAACTTTATCGAAAAGAGCTCGCTAAAGGAAGCGCCAACGCCTCACGCGCTAATTCGCCAAGGCTTTGGAACATATTGACGGGATCTGCTATAAGGCAGATCTGAAACTCATAAGGCACTGAGTGCCCCAGCAGAAAACAGATGTCCTCTCCTCCAAACCGATAGCGGATGAATGGATCCAAGTCAAACGGAACCGATCAACCCTCGAGGAGCGCATTCTGAAGCGTCGCACCTTGATTTGCGCATGCATGGATTCTCATGCAAGAAGCACAGAAGTTGAAGCAAAAAGAGGTGATCAAGAAGCCACCGAAACCACGCCAAGTATGGAAACCAAAGTACGAAACAGTGCCAACAAAAAGTCAAACAGCGCTCAAAACTGTTGGAATGTGTGAACCATCATCTGGTGGCTCGGCCAAAACCGAGCCACCAATTGGTGGTTCGCTCCGGTTCACGGCAGGTTTGGTTCGGTTCGCACCCAGTTCAGTTCGGTTTGCACCCGATTCATCGCCCGCAGTCCCGTTTAAGCATCCGACAGCCCATGTTTCTATCCCGATGAATCACACACCTCCGGCAGAGCCCCACGATGGTGTGGACTTATCCCGATTCAAGATGAGGATGGCGGATTGCCTGGGTCCTTTGCACGAGGATCAAGGCAAAGTTCTAGTTAAAAAACGCTTGGGCCCATTGACTGAACCCCGAGCAACTCATCAAACTGTGACTCGCGCATGCCCTCGCAACAAGTCAGAGCCTTTCTATAATGAGAAAACTCCTGTAACTGACCGCCTTGGACTGCGAGTCAGTGTCCAAGAGCTCATTAAGGTCCCACGCTCACGAATGCGTAGCTCAAAACGTGCGACTCTTGAGAGCGCTAACAAGACGTCAAACCCCCAGAAGGAAACGTTTTCGTCTGACGACGATAACGTTATACCTGGGAAGTCGTGCCAACACACGATAGGTTGCTCTGGCAATTATGCTGATGAGTTGTACTATCGGGCTGGGGGTACAAACAGATCTCGAAAGAGGAGTACGCGAGAGATGGACTTTCATTGTTCGTGTGCCAAACTAATCAGGGTAGTATTATCAGCGTGTAGCTACCCCAAAACCGCTCCACAGAGGGTCCCAGTATTGAAAAAGATCTCCACCAGAACATCCAAGTCCAAGCCAAAATGTTTCGATAGAAAAAGATCAGTTGCGTAAGATGACAAACTCCTTGAAGTCACTATCAATATGGTCGATAAAGGAAAGTCAATGTAGAAATTCAGTCCCCGTCATTTTTCGGACATATCCTAACGTTTAACTCAATTACGCACAGGAACTACTAGGCATAGGGACTATCAAAGGATGAATAGAGGATTATCCTCGGATGATGAAGCATCATATGCCAACTCTGTAGTTACCTCTGACAAAACGGTATCCAGTCCAGGACAATCCCGCGAAGTATTTATGATTAACATTGAGGAAGTAGCCGAAATGGTTGAGGATGCTCTAGCCAAGCAGAAAGAAACATTCAAAATCGAAATGGAAATGACTGTGCAGGGGATGAGACAAATGCACGACCAACAGATCAGAGCATTATCGAATCAGATAAGTGAATCCAGTCGTCGTAACAGTGTTGACCAAGCAGCTACCGATTCAGACGCGGATGAATATATAAATACAGATAATCCTCCCGTTGACCAAAATACTAGGGGTGGTCCCACTAAAGGCAATGACACTGGAGGTGGTCCCACCAAAGATGATAATGCTAAGGGTTGTCCCACCAAAGATTACAATGCCGGGGGTGGTTGTGTTGCTCCTCTTAGAAATTGTCCAAAGCATGATACAGACAAGGACGAGAAGATGAAAGACCTCGAGAGCAAAATCAACGCTCTGATGTCAGCTCAAGAGGTGAAGAAGACCGGTATTCCGGGTCCTTACCCAAAAGAGTGGGAGTCAATCCCGTATCCGACGAAGTTCAACCTAATCAACTTCACGCCTTTCGACGGGAAGGGTTCGCCTACTCAACATCTGATCTACTTCAAGTTCTACTTGGGCATAATCTCTGGTAATAAAGCATTGATAGTTTGGTCATTCGTTGGCACCCTTCACGGGCCCGCCTTCGATTGGTACCGTCGTCTCAAGCCTAGAAGGATTAACAGCTGGGACGACCTGGAGAACCTGTTCCTCACTCACTTTTCTGATGATGATGCCGAGGTATCAATCAGGACACTATTCGATAAGAAATAAGAAGACGATGAGACGATCGACGACTTCGTCAAGCGCTTCTGGAATAAGGCGATGAGTTGCCAAGATCCGATCACAGAGGAATTCATCCTCCAAACCTGTCACAACAACCACTCTTTGGACGTATTAGAAGTTATGGGAGTAGCACCGTCTAACACCTGAAAAAAGTTGAAAGTATGCGGAGAGCTGGCCGAACACTTTCTCATAAGGAAGAAAGCCGAGAGAGGCTAACCAACGTCTAACCCTCCAAATTCAAGCTTCATAGCCCGTGGTAAAGGAAAAGCCCCTGCAGCTGCTGTTGATGCTAATCAGATGACATAACAGCAATCCTAGAGACATCAAAAAACTTCAGATCCGAGACACTAAAAGAGTATTCCTTCAAGGATGAAGTTGTTCCAACCATTTTGGAATCCCTCATTGAGAACAACAAGATCAAGCTACCACCTATCAAAAATAAGGAGGAAGCTGACAATACTACGGATCCAAAGTACTGTGCGTATCACAGGAGGATCATTCATCCTACCAAGGCTTGCTTTGCTCCCAAAAATAGCATCCAAACCTTGGTTGAAGCTGGCATTATAACGTTAAATTAAGCCGAATGAAGACTCCGACAAGATAAGAGTATAAACTGCTCCTTACGACACTCCGAATTGTATATGAGTAAAACTACTTCTCAATCCTCCATCAGGTATATGAGGTTAAACTGCTCCATACATACTCTAATAGGCATATGAGTCTAAACTGTTTCTTATCTTTGACGGGAAGTTCCTGAAGAATTTTTATACATAATATTCTTAAGGATAACCCGGTCATGCAACTGAGTACAATGTTAGACCCAATTTCGTGAAGGAAGCTGGGGGTGGATGATTCATGTAACGGGAAGTTCTCAAAAGAATTTTATATAGTGTATTCTTAGGGATAACCCGGCAACTACAAGAAGCTGATAAATAAGAAACTCTCACTCAAACTCCCACTACATCTGTGCACTTAACACTCCTATTGTTAGAGTACGGACATAGTACTCAGAATTTTAATCTCCTGATTATTAACAATTGTCAAATCCCTTTATGTTAAGTTCTTATCACTTAACACCAAAAACCCTCACTGAATAAGCGGTACAAATCAACACTCCCACTATGATTTGTACTCCCACTCCCACTACATACCTGGTCAAACCTTCTTACAGTTAGGACCATAATTAAAATCTCCTCTCGATTCTTTCCATGAACGAGAGGTCCACAAATTAAACGATCAAACCTTTAAACAGTTAGGATCATCTCAAACCCCCATTTGGTCAAACCTTCCTATAGTTAGGACCACAACCAAAATCTTCTCCCGATTCATTCCATGAACGAGAGGTCCACTTTTAAATCGAGTGATCAAACCTTCCTACAGTTAGGATCGTCTCAAATCCCCATTTGGTCAAACCTTTCTATAGTTAGGATCACAACCAAAATCTTCTCTCGATTCCTTCCATGAATGAGAGGTCCACTTTCAAATCGAGTGATCAAACATTCCTATAGTTAGGATCGCCTTAAAATTCCACTTGATCAAACCTTCCTATAGTTAGGACCAAAACCACAATTCACTCTCGATAAATAAGAAACCCACCTTTAGTTTGGTAATCAAACCTTCTGACAGTTAGGATTATCCGAATCTTTTCGATTCTTGGAGTAGATATCCCACTCTTAGTTTTATCTTCCCAGAGTCTTGAAGTGGATATCCCACTTTGAGTTTCCATTGGCAACTGGAGATAGAATATAAAATTCTTCCTCTTCAGCTTTGGGAGATAGAATATAAAATTCTTCCTCTCCCACATCGGGTTCGTCTTTGCCTCATGAGAAGACACAATATTCCAACATCATCTTTCAACTCCATATTCTGTGTCTTACACGCATGAAAATTTTATCCCGAAGCCTAAGTAGAGATAAATCAACGCCTAACACGCGTTGCCCGTTTAGTCTTTCACCGATTGAAGAAGACACCAGAATCCAAATCTGGGGAATTTTATCTCAAAACCTAAGTAGGGATAAGTCAGCGCCTAACACGCGTTGTCGGTTAGTCTTTGATCGTAAAAAAGATAAAAGCCCATATATTCGATATTATGGCAGGTTGTTATTAATAACATCATAATCCGTACCTTACACGCATGAGGAATTTTATCCTGAAGCCTAAGTAGGGATAAGTCAACGCCTAACACGCGTTATCGATTTAGTCTTTCACCGATTAAAGACGACACCAGAATCCAAATATGGGGAATTTTATCCCGAAACCTAAGTAGGGATAAGTCAGCGCCTAACACGCGTTGCCAGTTAGTCTTTGAGTATAAAAAGGACAAAAACCTACATATTCGATATTATGGCATGTTGTTATTAATAACACCATAATCCGTGCGTTACACGCACGGGAAATTTTATCCCAAAGCCTAAGTAGGGATAAGTCAACGCCTAACACGTGTTGTTGGTTTAGTTTTTTATCGATTAAAAAAGACACCAGAATCCAAATCTGGAGAATTTTATCCCGAAGCCTAAGTAGGGATAAGTTAGCTCCTAACACGCGTTGTCGGTTAGTCATTGACCGTAAAAAGGACAAAAGTCCACATATACGATATTGTGGCAGGCCATTATTAATAACGCCAAAATTTACACCTTACACGCGCGGGGAACTTTATCTCGACTCCTAAATAGAGATAAGCCTACGCCTAATATGCGTTGTCGATTTAGTCTTTTATCGAGTGAAAAAGACACCAGAATCTAAATCTGGGGATTTTTATCCCGAATCCTAAGAAGAGATAATTTAGCGCCTAACACGCGTTGTCGGATAGTCTATTCCCGTGAGAAAGATGAAATCTATGTATTCAATATTGTAGCACTAAAAGAGTTAACTCTTTTAGCACAACGTCACATGCGGAACGAATTTAAACAATTCGCATGCAAGCCCGGTTTAAACGGTAATCGGTAAGGGCACGTCAAATCCGTTGATGGCTGAGGATTTGTCAAAAATCCTGAGTCTGCATATGATACAAGCGGCCGGGTAGTCTATTCCCATGAGAAAGACGAAGTCTACGTATTCAATATCGTAGCACTAAAAGAGTTAAATCTTTTAGCACAACGTTACATGCGGAACGGACTTAAATAATTCACATGCTAGCCCGACTCAAACGGTAGTCGGTAAAGGCTCATCAAACCCGTTGATGGCTGAGGGTTTGTCAAAAATCCTATAAATATAAGAGTTATTGACGTACCATCCCCATTAGTTGGTCTCATGACTTGAGCATCCAACAACTTCAGAATAAGAGCCATACATACAGATGTATTAGGTTTAACAGTTGGTCTTGCAGCCCTAACATTTGGGACCGTCTTGCTCCAATGTCTTAAGAGCTTAAACTGTGTAAACTCCAGCAAACGTATGAGTATAAATTGTGTTAATGCCGGTCAATGTGTCGATGATTTCACCAAAATAAGACTAAGGAAAGATTCTGGGTTAGAGGATGATTCCAGGGAGTTCAATCACATTCATATATGAATTCTCAATGAAGATAACCAGTTCAAAGTCAACTCAATGTCAAGAGCTAAGTTTAGAAAGTTATGCATCAATTTCAGTTCAAGATTTCGATAACAATCAGACGATAAATGTAACGTCGGAAGCACTTCATCTATTCGACAAAATATTGAATAGACTGAAGGCTGAATAAATCAAGAATTGAAACCAGCTACAGGTCCTTTGACACCGACTGAATGTGGGGGCTATCATATCCAAAGCATTCCAGACTCCTCTATAAAGAATGAGTCTGAAATACTTTGGAAGGGTATCTGTAGGCGTCTAAAAATACCTATAGGTATCCGTACACAGCTCAAGACAAAGAGAAGGTGATGAACACCATTATCTAAGTCGAAAGGGATTGTCTGAGTCAAAAAGGATCATCTGACGTCGATAAGCGCATAAAGCGAATCGGCGAAACATTGATAACGGGGTGACGAACCACCAGAACGGCCAACGCTAGGTGGCCCGCTTGCTCACCGGCCACCACCAAGTGGTCCGCACGCTAATCAGCCACCAAAATAGCAAACCAAGTAGCCTGCATCTTCATTGGCCACCACCAAGTGGCCCACACGCTAATCAGCCACCAAAATGGCAAACCAAGTGGCCTGCGTCTTTACCGACCATCTCTAAGTAGCCCGCACGCTCATCAGCCACCTCCAAGTGACCCGCGCGCTCATCAGCTAGCTCCAAGTGGTCAACATGTTCATCGGTCACCTCTAACTTAATGAAATGTATGATGCAAATCGGTAAAACGTACGAGTCAATGTGACACACGAAATGGCAAAATAACCCAGCTAGGAGTTGTGTTTCGCCCAAAAGGGGGCGAAACACCATGTGTGACTCACACACACCATATGTGGCTCAGCCATTGGAAGTTGTAGGTCTTTTCTCCAGCTTTCGAACGCATATTGAATTACCTCATTCCGAGATCGGACGAGAGAGTTAGAGCCAAAATACCCGAGGTGGTACGAACTGGCTCG
>BQKN01061855.1:42642-103772 GCA_022839385.1 Asparagus kiusianus
ACAATTTAGCTTTGGTTTCCATGTATATGTAGTTTCATATATACATACATGTTTTTGTTTCCAAGTTTATATAAATATGAAATTACATCTTTCATATTTATTGTTTTGGTTTTTCAAGTTTAAATAAGAAACAATTGAATTGGAAAATACATTTTTGTTTCATGTTTATATGCTTACATATGATTTCATCAATATCAATTTTATTTAGTTCAATGAAATCATGTTTGTTGTTTTGAAAGTTTGCAAAACAAGTATTTTTCTGAAAATATTGTTTTCTTGGTTTATAGACTTAACAATAATCATATACATCTTTTATTAAGTCTACAAAATTATTTTGTAATGTTTCAAAACATGGTTAAGCTAAAATGTCAAAAACTCATTTGTTCACATTTTCATGTTTTAATCTATTTTGCAAAATGATGATATTTCTTATTTGGGAGGTCTTTTTTGAAAACCAGTTTTTGTAGCATGTTTATTATCATGTCTAGAATCATCTCCCAAAATTTCATAATTTTTAGAATTTATTTGATATTTTTAAACCCAGTTTAAAGTTAAGTTTTTCTGTGCACTTCAGGTCTGTGCATGTCTAGTCGACTCATTAGTCGACTCATGAGTCAACTTATAAGTCGACTCACGAAGTGCAGCGCAGTTATGATTTTTCTTCTGCTGAGTCAACTCATATAAGGTGACTCATTAGTCGACTCATAAGTCGACTCATGAGTCGACTTAACAGAGAGCCGTTGCACAGTAACGGCTAGTTTTTTGATTTGTTTGTTTATGGGTTTTTAGTCTTTTCCTTGGGGTTTTTGCTGAAGCTTTAAGTGGGTATAAATACCCTATTGCCTTCAGCTCTTCATCTATCCAAGAGAATGTTTTAAACAAGTTTAACAAGGGGTTTAAAGTTTGTTTTAGTTTGTTTAAAAGAGTGTTTAAGAGTTTTGTTTGTGAAGAGAATTTCACAAGAGCAAGTGGAGATCATCCTTGGTGTTTGAGCATTCACTCTTCTCCCTCTCTCTTGTTATCTATAGAGAAGTTTCCCTAAACTCAATCTAGCTTTACATTTATATTGTTTAATTACCATTTTTATTAAGCTAGTGTTTATATTGAATTTAGTTGATTTTATTTACTCTTTGTTTACACACACACACACACACACACACAACCATTGAGCTTATTGTATTTGCATTATATAATTGGGTTGTGGGATTGTGTGACTTAGAGTGTAAGCTTTCATTTAGTTCTCACCTTGTATTAGAGAACAAACACTTTGTTATTATGCTTAATTTGTGAAGTTCACTTTGTAATACACTTATACACCGAGAGGAGTGTGTGGTGAGGACAGAGTTGATACTGAGAGGAGTGGCGTCGGTGACCTAGTGAGAGGTGATAATTCCGAGCACTTGAGGGAGTCGATACATGAGGACCAACACTTGAGGTTGTAGCTTGTGTATGTACATTATGAGGATTTGTGAGAGTTGTCGGTTGACTTGATAACCGAGTGTGTAGAGTTTTCGATTAGCTAGAAAACCGAGTGTGTAAAGAAGTTTCGGCTTCCAAACCGGGTTGTATAGTGGATTCTCCTTGGGAGTGGGGAGCGGGGACGTAGGACAGAAGGTCCGAACCTCGTGAACATATAGCGTGTTTGGTTTGCATTGGCGCATTTATATTTGTGAACAACTTTATTGCCACTCTCTCATTGTTTATTTCATCCACTATATTGTTTATATCTTGTTTCACCCTTGTGTTAGTTTCATATCCTTGCGTAGCTATCTTGTTACATATCATATTTGCTAGGATATTTGTTAGTAAGTTTTAATTGCCATTTAAATCGGATTAGATTAGCATAAACCCTATTCACCCCCCTCTAGGGTTCTTTCCTAGTGGCATTAGGGTCTAACAGATCCTCCTCCAGTAAGGAATGACCCATAAAAACTGTTATCTCATCTCGTCGTCCTAATGTTTCCTCTCCAATAAAGTGTCTCAAACTACCGTGAGCTCGGCACAAATGCAAGAAAGAACCCCTACCAAAAACAGAATGACAGGTTACCTTTCTGCCAACACACTTCCTCCATATGTTATGGACTTCTAGGACTTCATACTAACGGGACTTGGTTGTAACCCACCAATACCTAGAACAGCCCTCAACTGCGAAAATTAAATATCGATTAACTCCCAATGTTGCCTCATTGGATGGCCCCTAAATACCTGAATGAACACCACCTAGAAGACCTCTCAATCGTCGAATAGAAGTGCCAAACTCTACCTCGGTCTCCTTGCTCATACCAATGTGCTCAAAGGACTTCAATATGCAGGTCAAGGTACTTCTCAATAATCCAATATCCTAGCATCAGCTCCTTCTTTCTCGATCATCTATCTCAAAGCACCAACAAACCAATATGGAACAAACGACGAATAGATCCAAACTGATAAAGGACAGATTTTTACCTTCAATTGAAACCCTAACAAGAGTCTTCGAAAGATTTCACCGTATACGACGGAAACGAGATCCACAAATAGAAAAAATCCCACCTTTATCACTAACTGAAACCCTAGACGAACTTCCAAAGCGATCTACTCCAAATAGCCCAAGCATAGCTCGAATTCTGATACCACTTGTTGGGCTCTAATACCACTTGTTGCTCTCTGATACCACTTGTTAGGCTCTTATACCACTTGTTGTGAGCGGCGCAAGCCAAAACCAAACCGATGTGCTTCAAGAGACCAAATCAAACAAATGCCGAGAGAAGGCCAAACAATGCAAAAATAACGGCACGAACTTAAACAACCAATTTTAACGTGATTTGACAAGTTGCTTACGTCCACGGGATAAGAAGAGGATGTGGTTTTTACTAATAGAGAAGAAGAGTACAAACTAAGATTACAAAATAACACAAACTCACCAATTAATCTCACCAACAAAGCTCTAATTCTCTCCGAACAAAACCCTAACCAAAAGCTCAGAAAATATCTCTTTTCTGTGCTCCATATATCCCCTTCGCTACTCCCAAAACTAAAATAGGTTCATATATATATATATATATATATAGAAATCCTAAAACTAAAAGCATACTAGGAATTCTAAAACCAAAACCAAAATAGATTAGGAATCCTAATAACTGGTTATCAAAACAGATTAGAAATCCCAATAACCTGTTATTAAAACAGATTAGGAATTCTAATAACCTGTTATCAAAATAAATTAGGAAACATATTAAGAACCTACTATCCAACAAAAGGAATTTATCTTCCGTATCAACCTACGCGTCATAGATTTTTTAACCTTTTATTTATATGCACGTTAGCTCTTTAATATTTAAAGTCTAGTTTGTTAATATTGTAATTGTTTTATATAGTATATACGGGGGTTGGATATCATGATCAGTTTTATCTTGACTTTAATATAATCAGAACGTTTTTTTATTTTACTTAGTTTGTTAGGATCTACGATGCAAAGCCTAGAGGAGGAGGGGGTTGAATATGATTGCATATTATTTTTCAAGATATCATAGAATATACAACGAAATAAAATAGATTAACAAAAATAGTAAACAAAACAAGTAAACTTAGAATAAATTACAACCAGAACGCACAAAAAAATTATAGTGGATTGGATAAACATTTCTATATCCACTCTTCCTTCTCGTGAAGGAGCTTCCTTACTATGTGAAAGTATTCTGACACCTTATTTATGATACGGGTGTATCTTCTCTTCGGAACTTAGCGATCCTCATGGGAGCTTAAGGATAGATGATTCTCATGATAGAATGAGAATAGGGGTGTAAAATAGTACAGTGGAACGCAGGAGGAAGCATGGATCGAGACGACAAGCAGCAGATTCGAAGAATTCAATTTTCAGCTCGTGAGTCGACTCATACATGTACATGAGTCGACTCATCAGGTTGAGTCAACTCATGACTGTCATGAGTCAACTCACGAAATCAAGCCCTGTTAGCAAAAGTTTTTGACCAGTCGACTCATCAATTATGAGTCGACTGATAAGAGGTCATGAGTCGACTAATCTTAGTCATGAGTCGACTCATTGATGGTTTCCTGGTTCGTTTGGGTTTCTGTTCACACGAATTCCTATTGGTTTTGGGCTTGGTTATTTACCAGATTACCATCCATGTTTGTGCACCTATATAAATGATTGTTTTAGGGTTTCTAACGAATCAGAGGTAATTAAGAGAGATTCTAATCATTGCATTAGGGTTTAGTGAGAATCGAGAGTTTGTTCTCGATTCTAGTGAGATTGTGAGAGAGGGATTGTAATCTTTTCATACTCATAATCTAGAGAAGGTAATTTCCTTCTCTATATACTGAATTGTGCTTGTGTTTCTGTCATCCTCTTCTCAACCCATCTTTGATAATTTCGCGATCAAAGGTGCTCGTCCGACAACTCGTATCAAGTTGGTATCAAAGCAATCAGATCCGGTGAAGAGGCATCCTGTGTATGGTTCAGGTAGCGAGAAGAATTTGATATCTGAGGTATTGGTTCATAAGCTGGGTCTGAAGACGGTCAAGCATCTGAAGCCCTATCCATTGGGGGTGGATTCAGAAGGAGGAGAAACTAAGTGTAGTTGATCAATACACTATTAGATTTGCGCTCCACGAGTCGTATATTAACGAGGTTACGTGTGATGTTATTCCATTGGATGTTTGTCAGATTATATTGGGCAATCCGTACTAATGGGATAGATATGCGATCTACGAGAGGCGGGCTCAGAAGTACACATTCACTAAGGATGGTGTAAGGTTCATATTTTGTTCAGCATCTCTTCCGAGGGAGACAAACTTGGGGACGGTGACGCGAGCGAAGAGACTAGTGAATGCAAGTAAGAAGTTTGTCTCGCTGTGTATTAGACTTCTAGAAAAGCCATCAGCAAAGGATTACAACTTAGAGTGACCGATGACTACGACGAGACGTGGGACGAATGAGTTATTTTTGATCGGACGTCGAGACCAGATTCCTAGCAAGGCCAGGTGGTGCAGAAAAGATGGAGGAGCTCGAGAGTTTCCTCAGCAAAAGTTCTAACTTGAACAAGACTTCAAGTTTCTAAAGAGGGGACCCATGATACGGGTGTATCTTCTCTTTGGAACTTAGCGATCCTTATGAGAGCTTGAGGATAGATGATTCTCATGATAGCATGAGAATAGGGGTGTAAAACAGTACAGTAGAACGCAGGAGGAAGCGTGGAACGAGACGGCGAGCAGTAGATTCAAAGAATCTAGTTTTCAGCTCGTGAGTCAACTCATACATGTACATGAGTCGACTCATCAGGTTGAGTCGACTCATGACTGTCATGAGTCGACTCACGAAATCAAGCCCTGTTAGCAAAAGTTTCTGACCAGTCGACTCATCAGTTATGAGTCGACTCATAAGAGGTCATGAGTCGACTAATCTCAGTCATGAGTCGACTCATCGATGGTTTCCTGGTTCGTTTGGGTTTCTGTTCACACGAATTCCTGTTGGTTTTAGGCTTGGTTATTTATCAGATTGCCGTCCACGTTTGTACACCTATATAAAAAGGATTGTTTTAGGGTTTCTAATGAATCAGAGGTAATTAAGAGAGATTCTAATCATTATATTAGGGTTTAGTGAGAATTGAGAGTTTGTTCTCGATTCTAGTGAGATTATGAGAGAAGGATTGTAATCTTTTAATACTCATAATCTAGAGAAAGTAATTTTCTTTGCCATATACTGAATTGTGCTTGTGTTTCTGTCATCCTCTTCTCAACCCATCTTTGATAATTCCGCGATCAAAGGTGCTCGCACGGCAACTCGTATCAATTTAGTAGGCTTACAAGACTAAAACCCTAGTTTCTTCCAAACTAGTCATCTAACCTAATCTCTTTGTGCACGAGTATGCATAGCTCTTGCTAGTGATCAATCCCTTAATTCACTGTGCCTTGAGTGCACCATAAGAATAAGTTTAATAAAGGTCTCAGATATCAAATAAGCACCACTGGATGATATTATAGCCCTTCGATTATACAAATCGTTCTTCTTGAGGATTATAAATGAGTTTTGAGAAGAACAATGATGATGATGAAGCCTAAGGGTAGCACTCCTCGAAGGATGATGATCAGGTGGTGAAGAACGACATCGAGGATGCTTTCTGAGAAGCTTGAGTAAGACCATTTTACCAAATTGAATATCTTCCTCTCCCCCCCTCCCCAACAAAAAAATCTCTTTCTTTTTCTCTTTGATTTATATCATGAGAAAGGAGACCATATAGTCCTACCAATGAATGACTTAGATTAAATCCAAAGTCAATCAGAATTCTGAATTCAGTAGCTTAACAATCGATGCTCGAGTTTTATCATTAATGATCACTTAACCATTGATGATATAGTTTAACCATTTATGGTTGTAACATCTCTAGAAAATTTGGTCATCAATTGTTTCTCAAATCATCATTGAACAATAGTTCAAATCGAGAGCTTTGCGAAAAGCTATTATAATAGCGATTCCGATTACCGAGTTAAAAGTTATGGCCCATGCAGGTTTCAATCTTTATGTATATTTCTAACCTTCTACTGACTGTTTCAATATTGTAATGCTAAAACATTCATATTTTAAGCTATACATCTCCAAATTGAGTTCTGTTCATTTTTGTAGATTCTTGAAAAAGATATGCACACTCCTAAATACTCAAGAATGACTTTAGCTTCTAATATATTTCTAGGATTAATTGTGATTAACTTACTATCATATTTTTTCAATATCGAATTTTATTCAAACTTCTTATAACATGTATACAACATCTCAATCATATATTAGATCAATATAAAAGTTTTTATTTGTCAAACTAAGTCGATTGCACCAACACGGTCATAATAATCTTCCCCTTTAGATAATAACAAACTGAAATATTAAAACCAAAAGAACAAATTTTTGAGATACATGGAAAGTGTAAAACTTAGTTTCATGATATATGAAATATGATCTGCAAGCTCCCCCTACATATGTGCATATATGAAACATGAGATACATGTTTTTCAAGCTTCCTCTATAACTAGGCTTCCCTTGTTTCAAAAATCCTCTTCCTTCTTCCCAAAAATAGAAAGTATTTCAAAAGTTTTTCTAAAATCAAATTTTACTTTTCACAAAATTTTGATCTTTAAAATTTCAACAGGGTTTTCTTGAGTTTGGATTATCTTGTTCGTGCAAGAACATGCAATTTTTATATGTATTATACATGTTTGTTATATCTCGGGTCATTCCTATAACGTGAAGCATGAAAAACAGTTTATTTGCCGCATATAAATACAAAATGCTTGCTTCAAGGTAACTTTAAATCAAATTGAATACAATGAAACTCGTAAATTTAGCTCCTCTAATCATTACAAAACTCCAAAGTTACAGTGAGGATCAATGACTATAGATTTATATTAATTCTAATATGCCCCTCAGGTTGAGCGTCCTTTTTTATGGGTCGAAACCTGAACTTAAGCAGCAATGTCAATTTTTAGAAAACCCGCTTTTAGTTCGTGGCCGGTGGGATTTGAACCTGGGTTGCTCTAATACCATCTTAAATTTATCTTCTCTAAGCATTACACCAAAACTCTAAAGTTATGGTGAGGATCAATGATTATAGCTTTATATTAATTCTAACATATCCCCGTAGGTTGAGCGTCATTTTATATGGGTCGAAACCTGAACTCACGTAGTGGTTTTAACTTTTAGAAAATCCGCTTTTAGTTCGTGGCCGGTGGGATTTGAATCTGAGTTGCTCTAATATCATCTTAAATTTAGCTCCTCTAAGCATTACACCAAAACTCTGAAGTTACGGTAAGGATTAAGCATTATAGCTCTATATTAATTCTAACACACCCTCACAGGTTGAGCGTCCTTTTTTATGGGTCGAAACCTGAACTCACGCAGCGGTTTTAATTTTTAGAAAATCCGCTTTTAGTTTGTGGCCGGTGGGATTTGAACCTTGTAGGCGTAAAAAATTACCTACGGGCTCTCGCACGCAGCTCGAAGTAGAGAGAAGACGATGAATGTCACTATCTGATTCAGAAAAGCTTAATTGTCGTCAATGAGCGTATGAAGAAAGTCGACGAACCGTGTGAAGCAACGGAACTGTAGAATAACGAAGATACGAACTAATCGGGAGCTACGCTCCGCTTACGAAAAATAAAGTGTGTCTCGTATCCCGTCTACTCCAAGTATGATTCAACCATGGGAGCTTGTATATCTCCTCGTTAGCTTTCATACGCACTTTGAATAACACAATTCCGAGTTCGGACGACGAAGATACAGCGGACACAAACGAGACGCGCAAAACAGTGCCCCTAGCGGAGACACCGCACGTATCTCGGCCATGGCCGAGACACTACAGATGTTCGCATTCCCTAAAAAGCCGTTTTACGTAGTTTTGAGCCGTTTTTCAACCTTTAACCACTTGGATTTGTTTCACCTGATCTAATATCATCCATGGACGTGATAAAATGATTATAACTGAGGATAAGATCAAATCGTTCGTTCTTATCCGAAGATAGGGATTCTAAAGCCTATAAATACAGCCCTAGGGCCTTCATTTACACGGATCTGGAATTTTCAAACCTCGGCGAAGCCCTGCCGAATTGGAGACTGAAGGAGCATGAATTTCAGAGAAGAGGAGAAGATCGGATCGAGTTCTTCGGCATAAAGAAGAACAGTTTGTCAGATCTACAGTTACCGGTTCCTTCCCTTGAGATCATACATAGCTGCGATCTCGAGAAGAGTCGTTATCTCGCTGTTGCCGAGATAATTGCTTCGGATTCTTGATTCCTTCGCGAATCAACGAAACTACGGACTGATCTGATCGTTTGGTAGTCCACGGATATCAACGTCCCCGTCATAGGTAAAGATCTCACGCAAGCAGCGGGCGATAAACGTACGTTACGTTTGTTTGAGAAGAGTTGTAATTTTCGTTATTTTATTGTGTGAGGAGATCTTATAAAAAGATCCGACTTTTAAACTCTTTGTAACGCTTGAAGTTGTAATGAGTTGCATAATGAAAAAAATCAACTTTCACACAAAACAAACCCGAGTTGCTCTAATACCATCTTAAATTTAGCTCATCTAACCATTACACAAAAACTATGAAGTTACGGTGATGATATTAATTCTAACCGAAACAACATACTACATTTAACATTCTAAAATTTTAAATTACAGCCACGTACGTATTCTTCATAAATCACCGACTCACTCTCGCGTCGATATCAAAATCGACAACCCATTCAAGTTTTTTATTGCCTGAATTTTATTAGAGTAGGCATGAAGGTTACACGTCAATTCAATCCTATTTTTTTCTACCAACAAAATTTATTGTAGTTCGCGGAGGGGTAGCTAGGGCCGACCCTTGAAAAGCAAGAAACAAAGACCCAAGTTATTGTCATGGTTGATGGAAATCAACTTCCCTGTAGATTATGGAATTTCCAAGAAAACTCTAGTCTATGGCCCCATACCATGATAACCCTAATCCTTCCTTAATTAAGTTGACCAGCTCGCTACACATAGATCATATCCTCGTGTGGGTCCCAAGGCTTAAAAAGGGATGCACCCATCTCCATCTAACTCCAAGGATGGGACCTACACTTTTCATGGCAAAGATCACCTTCTTCTAGGGTTCACATCATACGCCAAGCAATTAACTTGTCTGGGCCTGAGGTGGGCATGATCACAAACAGAGGCATCTTAAACTGCACTGTTGTAGTGGGCCCCGCACCCCCCCACCACAGCGAGACAACTCCAACGCTCGTCACCCATCAACCACAATGCCATGCCTCTCGCTTTTGTCGCGCCATCGGTCCGTTTCCCTTGGGTCGTTTGAGATTCTTGGGTCCTGACGCGTGGCGGTGACGTAAAAATTGATTCGCCCTGCTCATGAAAACAATTGCTCGGTCATGGTTGTCGGTTTTTGTGGACGTAAAAGAATAAATGTGAGTAAAATTTTGCCTCAATTTTTTTTGCCCTGATTACACTCTTATATAGATAGATGAAAGGAAAATGATAGGAGCACAGCCCCAACTATAACTCCAAACTACACCATATCTCTCTTTTGTTACAGTGCACCGGGCCTCACATGAGATTTTAAGAACACAGTATACTGTAGCAAAAGAGAGAGATGATGTGTTTGGGGGTGTGCCCCTAGTGCCACTCTAGATGAAATGGGACAAATAAGATTTGGGCTTCGTGGAAATTATAGTCTCTTAAACCTTCCATGGTTTGGTATTAGCCTCGTCATCTCATATCATTGAAATTATTGATAGGTCCCTCTAGGTAGCTATAAATAGCTCCGATAGGAGCCTCGAGGGTCTTCTTCTCTTTCGGATTTCGAATCATGGCGTTGTAATTTTACAATCGACCGCGTTGAGTTAAGATTTAACCCGACCACATTTTCACAAATATAATTGAAAACCCGAACATATGAGCCAAATCGTAAGGTCCGATACGGGCCTATCAATAGTTTCAAATGACGTGAGGGACCAATATAAAGTTATGGTACATTTGAGGGACCAATAGGAAATAATGATATCCTGATCAGGAAGTCAATCACGCTAGCTTTAATGGACCAGTCGCCTACAAAAAAGACAAATGACTTTCGGGGACTCACAAATTTGTCTTCTAGATAGACTTTTTAGGGGTTGAAGATCAAACGGATCAGGGTCGGTCAATATTGCTGTCAAAACAGATATATATATATAAAATTATAAAACAAAATTAAAAGTTAGAAAATTCTGGCCTGATCGGGAGCAGTCGTGATAACACTGCCCTAGAAGATTAAGGACCCGCCTATCGCCCTGGCGCAGTTTGTCCTCTCTCCCCTAGCGGTAAAAACCCCCGGAATCGGCCGGCCTCTGCACTCGGGCGTGAGTCACAGAGCTTATGCTCAGACGAAAACGGTTGCCCAGTAAATAAGAAAATGTAGCCGAAATATCTTGGAGGTATAAGAGTAGAGAGAAGAACGAGAGCTTAGAAGGTTTACTCTTCGTTGGTGTGTTTCTGAATGGTGTCCAAGCCTCCTTTTATAGGTGATGAAGGTTGTAACCCCCGCTGAATCCAAGGGACCGTTACGCACGGTTAATGCTTCCGTTACCCGCATGCAGCCGTTACAGAATGTGTAAAACGTGCAAAAATAAAAGCTTGAGAAGCAAAAGGGGTGTGCGGCTGCGGCGTGGCGCGCGTGCGGGCGAGGCGTGGCGAGGCGAGGCGTGGCGTGCGTGCGCGCGCGCGCGCGTGTGTGGTAGAAATGCAAAGCCCACAAAACCCAAAACACTATTCAAAGCCCAATAAGGAGAGAACCAATATATACCCTTCACTATTCATTTTATTTTCCTATGTGGGACTATTCTCAAAGGCAAAATTGCCTTTTCATGAACAAGTTTCCCAACAGTCCCCCCCAAAAGGCAATATTGACTGAAAATAATAAATCAATAAATAAATCACAAAATAAATATAGGTTGGGCAACCTTTCGTATCGTGAATTCGGGAAAGGTAGCTTTCGGCTTTGAACCTTTCCTTAGTGAGTTCATCGCCACCTGAGGGACATAATGGACTAGGCCTTGAATTAGGCCCCTTGGATCAGGTATTGATAAAAACACACACAATACGTTTTCGTCTATTGAGCTAAGCGGGTTGAGCGTTAAAGGCCATGCTCACAAAAAACCGACTCATGAGAGTTTCTAGGGGTCAGCCCTGTCCCCCCCAACCGCGGCCATCACGGTTCCTCTCACGTAGGTAAGTCCTCAAAGGGTACTACAGCTGTTTATTTAATACCCCCCACAATACACGCGTTGGACTTATTAAGAGTAAAACTCAGCCTAGCCAGCTGTATCATAAGAGCATCGTCACCATAGAGAAGGGGTAGTAGCAAATGCTACATAATGATATAAAAATATATCTAGGTCGATGCTCCACATGAGAGTCACTTGTCCAGCTTGTTTCTACCACATTGAACCGACATTGGGACTACGTCTCCAAATAAGGGTTGGGTTGCCGCTGTCAGTGACCTCATTTATGGGCTTAACCCCATCTCCCTCGATGAATCCAGAATCACACTCCTGGATAATCCCTTAGTCAAAGGGTCAGCAAGATTTTTCTCAGACTTTACAAAGTCCAAGATCACAACTTTGCCTAATAGGCGTTGTACAGACTTATGTCTTATTTGAATATGTCTGTTATGTTTTTTATTTACATGTACTTGCTTTAGAAGCTCTATGGTAGATCTAGAATCAGAGTGAATGGAAATAGGAGGAGAGGGTTTAGGGACCAAAGGAAGTTCAGAGAGAAGATCTTTTAACCATTCGGCTTCTGTGCAAGTAGTATCAAGAGCAATCAGCTCAGATTCCATGGTGCTCCTGGCAATTATTGTTTGCTTACATGATTTCCAGGATACAGCAGCACCACCAAAAAGAAATACATATCCAGATGTAGACTTTACACTGTTGGAATCCGTGACCCAGTTAGCGTCACTATACCCTTCTATAGCATCAGGGTAACCAGTGTAAGTCAAGCAATAGTCAATTGTGCCTTTCAGATATTTGAATACTCTTTCTAAGGCAGTCCAATGATCTTTGCTAGGGTTGCTAGTATACCGACTCAGTCTCCCTACAGCATAAGCTATATCAGGTCTGGTTCGATTGGATATGGAAAGAAGAGATCCAATCATCTGAGAATATTTTAGCTGGGAGACAGGTTCACCTTCATTCTTCTTCAAGGGTATAGAAGAATCATAAGGTGTGGAAACAGGTTTAGAATTATGAAAGTTGAATTTGATTAGCATTTTATCAATGCTATGGGAAAGACTTAAAGATATTCCTCTAGTGTCTCTAGAGATTTTCATTCCAAGAATCATGTCTGCAAGACCTAAGTCTTTCATATCAAAGTTTTTGGAAAGATAATCCTTAACCTTTGAAATTAATTCAAGTGTTGTTCCAAAGATAAGGATATCATCAACATAGAGACAGAGAATGACATAGTCATTGTTTATCACTTTAGAATAGACACATTTATCGTGTTCATTCACAGTGAAGTCATATTGTGCAATGACGTTGTCAAATTTCTGGTGCCATTGTTTAGGAGCTTGTTTAAGACCATACAAAGATTTAACAAGCTTACAGACTTTGTTTTCCTGACCTTTGGCAATGAGGCCTTCAGGTTGGTGCATATAGATCTCTTCATCTAAATCACCATTCAGGAAAGCAGTCTTGACATCCATCTGATGTATGATTAGCTTATGGATAGCAGCAAAGGCTAATAATACTCGGATAGTTGAGATTCGGGCTACAGGAGAATATGTATCAAAATAATCAATGCCCTTTTGTTGAGTAAAGCCTTTAGCTACTAGTCTAGCTTTAAATTTATCTATGGAACCATCAGCTCTGAGTTTCTTCTTGAATATCCACTTACAACCAATGGGTTTACAACCTGGAGGTAAGTCGGTGAGTATCCAAGTATGGTTTTCCATGATAGATTTAATTTCATTATCAATGGCTTCTTTCCAGAAAGGAGATTCAGGTGAATCCATTGCTTCTTGGAATGAGCTTGGATCACCTTCAACAAGAAAGGTAAGAAAGTCTTCTCCAAAATTCTTTTCGATTCTACCTCTTTTGCTTCTTCGAGGTTCAATATCAAGAGGTTGAGAAGAACTGGAAGATGGTAGATCAGAAGGAATGGATGATCTGGGATTTTCTGAGATTTTGAATTTAAAAGGAAAGATGTTTTCAAAGTAGACTGCATCTCTTGCTTCAATGATGGTATTGTTGGATATGTCACTAAATTCAGATTTGATGACTAGAAATCTGTTAACATTGCTATCTAGTGCATATCCAATAAAAGCAGCATCTACAGTCTTAGAACCAATTTTTCTCTTCTTAGGTTCGGGAATAGCTACTTTAGCCAAGCAACCCCAAACCCGGAAGAAATTCAGATTAGGAGATCTCCCCTTCCAAAATTCATAAGGAGTTGTATCAGAATTTTTCTGGGGAATCCTATTGAGAATGAAGCAAGCAGATAGAAGAGCTTCACCCCAGAGATTTTCAGGTGCTCCTGAACTGAGTAACATACAGTTCACCATGTCCATTAGGGTTCTATTTTTACGTTCAGCTACCCCGTTAGACTGTGGTGTATAGGGAGCAGTAACCTCATGAATAATGCCGTGTTCTTGGCAATATTCAGTCATATGATTTGAGGTATACTCCCCCCCACGATCAGATCTTAGAATCTTGATCTTCCTGTCAAGTTGGTTCTCAGATTCAGCTTTATACACCTTAAACCTGTCTAAGACTTCATCTTTAGTTTTGAGAAGATAGGTGTAACAATATCTGGAGTGATCGTCTATAAAAGTCACAAAATACCTCCTACCCCCTCGGGTGAGAACTCGGTTTGAGTCACACACTAGGTGTAACAATATCTGGAGTGATCGTCTATAAAAGTCACAAAATACCTCCTACCCCCTCGGGTGAGAACTCGGTTTGAGTCACACACATCACTATGAATTAATTCGAGGGGTTCAGAGTTTCTAGTTATAGACTTGAAGGGTTTTTTAGTGTGTTTCCCTTGAACACAGATTTCACACTTAGATGATGGATCATGAGAAGATTTAGGAATGAGGTTTAATTTACTCATTCTATGCAAGGTTTGGAAATTAACATGTCCAAGTCGTCCATGCCAAACATCACAAGATTCAACAATTTGAATGACAGAAGACTTAGAAATTTCATTAGAACTGGAATTGATTACATTGAGTTTGAAAAGGCCATTACAGATAAAACCTTTCCCTATGAAAACATTACTCTTTGTAATCACAAATTTATTGGATTCTTTTACAATCCTATAACCAGCTCTAAGAAGAAGAGATTCACTAATCAGATTGCGACGGAGAGAAGGAACATGATAAACGCCTTGCAGATGAAGAGATTTCCCTGAAGTCATGGTGAGCTCTATACTTCCACTTCCTATTATTGATTTAGTGGAGTCATCTGCTAAGCTTATGCTTCCTCCACGTGATTCCTGATAATTTGAAAACCAAGAGCGGTCATTACAGACATGGATATTTGCTCCGGAATCCAAATACCAATCAGTGGAAGAAGTTAGAGAATTTACAATGTAAGATGGAGAGGCTAACCTGAAGGAGGTTGGATTCATTTCAATCATATTAACTTTGTTGGATCCATTTCCTTTAGGGGCAGGTTTGGCCGGTTCCTTCTTCCGAAAGAAACAGTTGTGAGCCATGTGGTTGGTTCTACCACAGACAAAGCAGAACTTCTCATCAGACTTATGGCTGGAAGAATTGGGATTTGACTTGAAGGAGGATTTGTTGAAAGATTTGTTGAAAGATTGTTGATTTTTCTTGAATTTCTTCCCTTTGGATTTGAAATTCTTAGATTTAGGCTTATCCTCTACCAAGTTTACTTTAGCTTTTGATTCATTCTTGGTGTTGGAATTTTGCCTGTGCTGGTCTTCAATACGAATAGCCTTGAGGGCTTCTGTTAAGGTTAGATCTCCTTGTTTGTGTCGGAGATCTCCAGCAAATCTAGACCATGAGGGAGGAAGTTTATCAATCAAACAGGAGACTTTATAGTCATCAGTAAAGTTGTTTCCTTTTGATTGGAGATGACGGAGGAAATCTAGGAATTCATGAATTTGTTCATTAATGGGCTTGTCATCAACCATCATGAACTTATTGAAAGAGGAGGAGGTGAAACGCAGAATTCCGGCATCATCATAGCCATATTCCGCTTCTAGAGCATTCCATAGTTCTTTTGCACTTTTGAACTCATAATATATGTCATAAAGGTTGTCCGCAAGTGCACTAAGAATCCTATGACAACAATGATAGTTGATTTCTTCTGGTTTCATAGAGCTAGAAAAGGAGCTAGCACCAGAACCAGAAGTGGAAGGAGCAGGTTGTGAAGGATCAGGAGTCAAGGGTTGAGAACCACTAGTAGATGACTCAGAAGTGTCAATAGCAGATAAAAGACCTAAGGTAGTAAGCCAGTATTTCATCTGATTGGCCCACCGTTTATAGTTAACACCGGTGAACTTCTCAGGTTTGACACTTTTTGAGTGATCAGGAATTGCCATAAGTCCAATTCAAGTTTACTAGTCTAGGTAGATGTAATCTGATCGAATAAAAGATTTTGTCAATACTAGCTACTAGACCAGAAACTTAATTAAACCTGCTTTAAATCAAAAAATTCTAGAAGTGAAAAGATTAAAGTTTTACTCGGGTAGTTTGGCCAGGTAAGGATAGTACTAGAGGTTGATCAAAGATCTATTAAGTACCTCGTTTCTTACAGAGCGCGTTACGCAACCCTTAAACCTTTCCTTAGACACCAACTAATCCAAGAAAACTTGAACCGGTTCACTTAAAGATTTTTTGTTTATGACAGATATAGTAATTGAGCACAGAAGCAGCAAAGAAATATAATTTTTTTTTTAATTTTATAACTAATTAAGATGCAGCAAATTAAAGTAATTAACTAATGCAACAAGAAATCACAATATATTAAATTCGGGTGAACAGTAATCCCGATGAACAGTATTTTTTTTTTTTTTACCTTTTTTTTTTTTTTTACTAATTAACTTAACAGCAAGAAATAATTAATCTTCTAGATTGCTGTCAAAACAGATATATATATATATAAAATTATAAAACAAAATTAAAAGTTAGAAAATTCTGGCCTGATCGGGAGCAGTCGTGATAACACTGCCCTAGAAGATTAAGGACCCGCCTATCGCCCTGGCGCAGTTTGTCCTCTCTCCCCTAGCGGTAAAAACCCCCGGAATCGGCCGGCCTCTGCACTCGGGCGTGAGTCACAGAGCTTATGCTCAGACGAAAACGGTTGCCCAGTAAATAAGAAAATGTAGCCGAAATATCTTGGAGGTATAAGAGTAGAGAGAAGAACGAGAGCTTAGAAGGTTTACTCTTCGTTGGTGTGTTTCTGAATGGTGTCCAAGCCTCCTTTTATAGGTGATGAAGGTTGTAACCCCCGCTGAATCCAAGGGACCGTTACGCACGGTTAATGCTTCCGTTACCCGCATGCAGCCGTTACAGAATGTGTAAAACGTGCAAAAATAAAAGCTTGAGAAGCAAAAGGGGTGTGCGTGTGCGGCTGCGGCGTGGCGTGGCGCGCGTGCGGGCGAGGCGTGGCGTGCGCGCGCGCGTGTGTGGTAGAAATGCAAAGCCCACAAAACCCAAAACACTATTCAAAGCCCAATAAGGAGAGAACCAATATATACCCTTCACTATTCATTTTATTTTCCTATGTGGGACTATTCTCAAAGGCAAAATTGCCTTTTCATGAACAAGTTTCCCAACAAATAGTCGATCCGATGTAGACGCAACGCTCGATATCCAGCGATCGGATCCCTTGCGGTTTCGTGGACCCGAACCGCACGGTTTTAACCCCAAACTAAATTAAGTCGGTAATGTATTAGTAGAAATGTTAGGGCACACCCCTAACCATAATCTCAACCACACCTCCTCTCCCTCTATAGTGCATTGGGCCCCACATTAATTTTTTTTTAAAATTTGATGTGGGGCCCAATGCACTATAGAGGGAAAGGAGGTATGGTGAAGATTGTGGTTGGGGTGTGCCCCTAACACCACTCATGTATTAATTTAGCCGGACGGAACTTTTGGTACTCCCCTCCTTTAGTGCTTCTGACTGCAGCCGAGTCTTGCCCACGTAATAATAAGAAGACAATAAAAATCCGTCTACAATGTTGATATTTCCGTTAAGAATCCGTGTACGTTGTTGACATTTCCGTCTGCATTATTATTTAAACACAAGGACAATAGCTTCAGACAAATAGAGCAAAATTGACCCGCGCGATGTCGCTAAATTAGCATAAAAATAAGCTAAAAAGAGTAATAAGGAAAAGCTTCACAATTGCGTTACAGTACTTAACCAAGTGAACAATTTGGCAAATTAGAGATCCAATAGTATTAGAGAACTCTTCAAAGTATTAATAGGATTCTAAGAAATAAATGATAACAACTTAGAATTTATGCTTACGAAGATTCACTTGAAAGTACATGGATGCTTAAGACTAATTTTATTTATTAACTTAATTCATTTGACTATATATGACAATGTGGAAACAAATTATCATCTGCATCTATTGGATCTAAACACGTCATTGAGATATATCTAAATAAGAGAGAACAATTAATAACTAAACGATTGAAGCTTCACTTATCTTGTTTGGGATGAGGTCTCATTGGTGTTCCCTTTCCAAATGTGATTCCATATATCATAATCTTGAACTGTTCTGCCTTTGTAACTGGACAATATCACATAACAATTTAGAAATAATAAGCATAAAGGCAAATGAAAATGATAAACATCAAAGCAAACTGACATCCACTATATCAAATTTGCTTCATTCCTCTTTAGAAATCCTCGCCTCTACCACGTGGACATAATTTAGAAAAAAAAATCAAACTAAATTTTGGTCAAAGAATTGATGGTAAATTACATCGAAAATTCACAAATATATTCTATTTGGGAAGTATACATAGAAAGGTAAAAAACAAACCATCTCAATGCTATCCAAAGTTTTAACTAAATAAAAAATCCCCAAAAATTAACTTACCAAAACATTAACCCCTCCAAAATTACCAACAACCCACTTCACAAAATCTTACAACACCCCCACATTCCTCTATATGAAGCCAATGGCAATCCATATTACTTATCCCCTCTCCTCTAATCTCCTCCACTGCTCCTCGACATTGATCTAAGTTTGTTAATTTTTCCTTATTTTCTTTTACTTATTGATCCATGAATCCCCCCCCCCTCATTTTTTGACCAAGGAGGGTTTGGGATGATGTGGAGAGGTGATGACATGAGAATTCAAAATAGGGTTTTTGACTGAAAATATTAGGAGGAGAAGAGAGGTTACTAGGTAACTATAGATTTATGCTTGTGGTTGGAATTTTTTTAATTATGTTTATTTTCGATGTGCACTGTTGATATAAATAATGCCTATCTACAGTTGATTGAAAATATCAAGGGAGAAGAGAAGTTTCTAGAGAACCATAGGCTATTCTTCTGATTGGACTTTTTTAAAAGTTATGTTTGGTTTGAAGATGCACATTGAGGTCACTATGTAAAAACACATGATCGAAAAAGATAGAGGTGAGGAAGGAGCAGTGTGGAGGTGAGAGATTGAGTTGGCTCTCTATTTTTTTCCGGTTTCCTTCTTTCCACAACCAAATAAAAGTCGACTGTAGAGAGAGCTAGTATTAACATTAAAGGGGAAAAATTAGCACCATAAGAGTTGGATCCTGAACCGTGAGGCTCAAAATATAGCCTCTTACCAACTGATTTATGAATAGTAATAGTAATAACAATATATCGTATACTGTTATAATATATACTATAATATAGTTAAATTATATCGTATACTGTTATAATATATACTATAATATAATATAAATAGTAATAGTAATAACAATAGCAATTTTTTTGGGACTAAGAGTGATCTTAGGAGCAGATAGTTTTAAATATGATGAAATAAATCTTTAATTTCTAAAGGAATAAAACTCTTTATGTGAGAATTGCGGGCTTAAAAATAAATTAGGTGAAATGTGGGATCTTTAGGGAAAAACCTTCAATAGATATTATTATATTATAGTAGTTGGCAACTGCTATTCTTATAGTACCATGGAAGTTGGTGTTTGTTGGAAATTTGTAGTAAAAAGACAATGAAAGAAAATTTGACTTGTATTCTCTCAAAATCAATTACAATTTGGATTCCGATTACAAAAGAGAGGAGAAAGAATTTGATTCTCCTCTTTGTTTAAGACCGGGTTCTTCTTGGTAGCGATGGAGTGCTTCCTTCGATTGATCGCGTCGAACTTGCTCTCCGTTGACGATCCGACCGTACTATCTCACTGGAACGATTGATTTGTGTGATGAATTCGGTGTAGAACTCTCGATGAGTGTAAAGAACTCGTAATGAGTTGAGAACTCTAAAGAGAGTTGTTGAGAACCGAATAATTGATTTGAAATGATTAACTTGCGTGGCAAGCTTAATCACGAACTCTTAAATGAGTTTCAGAACTCAGAGTGAGTTGGAACTCTGTAACAGAGTTGTTAGAACCGAAAATTCGGTTAATAGCCAAGTATGAAGAAGCTCTGGTTGTTGATTTCCAAAGCTCCAGTCGAAGAACGAATGCTCTTCTTTGCTGCCAATCCTCAGGTTCAAAAAGCCAGCCCCTTGACCGAATTTCTCTTTGATGATGAGCGAAAATTCGATCCGTTGATGAGATCCCAATCCTCCTCCATAACTCAATTGAGTTTCTGATATTTATAGGGGGGTTACGGGTGGTAACCACCCCCTTAATCCGCTCCTAAGTGGGGCGGAAATCCCTCAGATCGTGGGGGAAAACAGTTCCTAGAACTGTTCAGTTTGTGCTTTGAACGAGTCAAACGCTGAGAAATAGCGTTCAGGGTCCGAACTCTGCGTTTTAGGCTGAAAACGCAGAGTTAAGCCTATTTTGGTGGTCGAACGCACAGGCCGCGCAGCGTGATGAACTCTGAGACGCAGAGTTGGTGACTGAACGCACAGATGAACTCTGAGACGCAGAGTTGGTGGCTGAACGCACAGATGAACTCTGAGACGCAGAGTTGGTGGCTGAACGCACAGATGAACTCTGAGACGCAGAGTTGGTGGCTGAACGCACAGATGAACTCTGAGACGCAGAGTTATTGGCTGAACGCACAAATGAACTCTGAGACGCAGAGTTATCGGCTGAACACGCACAGATGAACTCTGAGACGCAGAGTTATCGGCTGAACACGCACAGTTGAGCCTGTAAACGCACAGTTGGCCGTTTTAAAGATTAACTCTGCGTTTTGATGTTGAAAACACAGAGTTAGGCCGTAGCTCTGTGCGTTTTGATTCTGTAATGCAGAGGCGAACCTTAGGTGGGCTTGGCGAGCTTCAGGCTAAGTCCAATGTTCTGACGAAGTCCGATCTTGTAGACGGACTTCAGAACATGACTTGCTACGAAGAACAGGTCATAACTTTCAAACCGTAGGTCGGAATTGGACGAATTATATATGAAAATCGGCTATCTCGACGAGACGGAGCCGACCAAACCAACCCCACAAGGTTTGGTTTGCGTTCTCAGTTTCGCCAAATTCCTTACGGTTTGAGAGATATCTGCATTTTAGTTTGAAGAGACCGTTGATTTGTAGTCTCTTTTATTAGAGCGTCGCAAAGATCGTCACCTTGTAACTTTCGTCTTGGCTCCTTGAAAATATGAGAGTCGTCGGATTGTAACTCCCGATGTTGATTGTGAAAGCTGTTGAATTGGGGCTTTCATTAGTTATTGTGAAGGTCGTCAGATTGTAACCTTCTACGTGGAAATCCTCAAATGGTAGCCTTCTGGAAGTCGTCAGATTGTAACTTCCATCATCGGTGTTTGATGGGGGATTAACTATCCATTGTGATTTTTAGACAGCCTACAGTTGGTATAGTGTAGTTCTTTTTGGACTAAAAATTTAAATTAGATTAAAATTTGGACTAAACTACTGGGTGTTACTATGCTTAGGAACACGAGTAGACCCATTTGTTTTAGTATATAGATAAATTTTCATCCATAACGGTCTACTATGAAGCCAATTTCTCCTAAGGTGAGTTTGACAACCGATTCAAAACTGGGTTAAAATCACTAGTGGCCTAGTTCTATTCTAAACTTGTCTTAAATTATACAAAGGGTGGTGGTTCAACAAAAAACTAGTTTTTGGAGCTTATTTTGATTGTCTAATAAAAACTGGAAGTAGTCTAGTTTTTGTTAAATAAGAAGGAAAAAAATAAAAAAAAACCCTAAAACTTGATGATGTTCAATTTTGGGTTAGTTTCAAGTCGTTGCCAAACATACCTCTAGAGTTCATAACAAAAGTTTAGAATGGTTTTGTTGATGTAGGAAAATTAGTGTGCTATTTAGGAGGGGTAAGGATGATCATGTGGTCTCCTAATCTTCTCTGATGGATGATTGTTTTATAGTGTATGCTTAACTGAAACTCCCTGCAAAGAATAATAGATGTTAGAGGCCCCAGAGGTTGTTTCCTCTGGCATGCCCTTCGACGCTCAAGTCAGTGACCAGTCAGATAATCTGAAAAGAAACACAAAATGTAGATTTTTGGGTTTTTTTGTGCGTATCTTAGAATAACAAAGATGATGCTATTTATAGGAATCTTGTGAGGGTATTTTTGTAATCTGACCAACCAGATGACCTGACACTGCACCATCGCTTTACACATGTCCGTAGCTAATGTTTTCGTTAAAAGTTGCTTTCTTCATTGTATAACTCATTACAACTTTAGTCGTTATAATAAGATCAAAAGATTGGTCTTTTTATAAGACTCTTTACACAATAAAAGAAATAAAAATTACAATTCTATCAAACAAACGCAGGGAGATCATTTATCGGTCTTCTGCTTGTGAGGGATCTTTGCCTGTGTCAGGGATTTTGATATCTGTGGACCACCTTAGATCTGGATCCGGTTGATGAAAAATTGAGCAGAGCTTCACCTTCACCAAGGGAGTATTTGATTTGAAGCACTGAGATCGACCAAGCGAAATCAGTACTTTTCTCGAGATTAAGCCTAAGCCTAATCTCAAGGAACGGTGGGATCGGGCTTCAGATCCTTCGAATAGCTCCTTCTTTATGCTGAAGTTCACCGGGATCTCGCTAACCCTCGCTGAAATTCGTGACTCTTGGCTCTGGAGTTCGATAGAACCTCCTCGTCTTGATAATAAATTGCCCCCCTGCAAAATGGAGGCCTTGGGCTGATATTTATAGGCCTCGGGTGCGGTTATTTGGATAAGAATGAGTAATTTGGTCTTATCTTCAGTTAACAACAGCCTAACCACGTTTGTTGATGATATCAAGTCGGTTGGGAACCCCTAGAACAAATAAATCCTGTGAAAACCATTTAAAAACCATTGAAAACACGTCCAGGGGTCAAAACAGCGCGGCGGACACTGCTGACTCGCAGGGGGCACGGGTCAGCAGAGTCTGACCCGTGCTTGCGCGGGTCAGCAGAGTCTGACCCGTGCTTGCGTGGGTCAGACAGATCCGACCCGCGCACGTATGCACGGGTCGGATTAGATCCAACCCGCTCTGGCGTGGGTCAGTCTGAACCGTCCGCGCGGCGCGGGTCCGTCGTCTCTGCCGAATTTTCTCTCTTTTGGCTCGCTTCTTTCCGGGACTTGTACTTTTCGCTACTTTGGTCGACTCGCCGATTTGTACGCTTTGTTACGGGACTGCGTCAAACGCGCATGAACTGATTGATGTGCTTGTGTTGGCAGACGCGCGCGAGCTAATTAACGCGCGCGTGTTGACCGATGCGTGTGAACTGATTGACGCGCGTGTGTTGACCGACGCATACGAGCTGATTGACGTGCGCGTGTTGACCAACGCGCGCGAGCTGATTAACGCGCGCGTGTTGACTGACGCACACGAGCTGGTTGACGTGAACCATGTCGATTCGTCCACTCTTTGCTTCGAGTTTCGTGCGGACTCTTATAGGTAGTTTTAGACGCCTACAACTAATTGATCGGAGGCTGAGAGCTGTACCCATCACATTTAGTATGATGACGACATAATGGTGAGAATGCGAGCATTATTCGAGGAGTCATTATGACTCCTAACCATGAATTAAATGCGATAACGATCGGGTTGCGAAGTATGGCCATCGAACTATTCTGCATTAAATGTGGGCACTGCTGACATGACCATTGGTCATTCGTTGCTTAGGACTTTTCTCTACTGAATCTGACCTGATGACATTTTTGACTCGACCCATGTCACATAGATGAGTCGGCAAACTCACAGCTTAGACTTGGGTTGGATATGTTAGCCATATGTTTCGTTCTACTAAGTCTGCCACATGGCCATATAAGAACATAGTAATTTTTAGGGTATAACATTGGCCGCATTTTACTTGGACACGAAGAGCCTAGTGCAGGAGAAATTGAACCATGCTAGCTATTTGTCGTCTCAAGAATCTTAACTGCCTTTATCAGGGTACAACTATTCTTCTGACGTAAGCAAAGATCATGTAGCAAAGTGGCACTTTGAGTGGCGAGACGTTATTTTGGTCTTCGAGAACTGCCATCAATTTTTTGTGGGGTATCTGTAGGCATTAAAAATTAACTATGAGTTTCTGCACGTAGCTCGAAGCAGAGAGAAGACGATGAACGTTACTATCCGAAACGGTTTCAAAAACATCTTGAAACAACTTGAAGCAGAGAGAAGACGATGAACATCAGATCAGTTGGAACAAGATCCTAGCGGTTAATGGGTGAAAACAGATTCGAAATAGCTTTTTAGGCTGGGAGACACATTGGGTGTCTTGGCCATGGACAAGACACTTGCAGTGTCTCCTGCTAAGGCTCGGACACTGGTCAAGCACACCGCGGTCATTTTTGTTGTATTTTCGTCATCCTAACTCGAAATTACGCAATTTAAAGTGCATAGGATAGCCAACAAAGAGATCTAGAAGCTCCCATGGTTGAATCACAGAATGGATGAGACACGAGTGACGCTTCATCTTTCGTGAGCGAAGCGTTACTCCCGACCGGCTCGTATCTTCGTTATTCTGTTGTTCCTTTGCTTCATACTATTCGTCGACTCACTTCATGCATTTGTTGATGTTAGATAAAGTTCTTTGACTCGAATAGTGATATTCATCGTCTTCTCTCTACTTCGAGCTACGTGCGGAAACTCATAGGTAATTTTTGATGCCTACAAGTCCCATCTACCATTCGAAACTCACCATGTGGCGGTTAATTCTGCCTATTGTTTTGGATCTTAAAAGTTAACTGACTCAAGATTATAACTTCAAGATTGTAAGGAAATAATTTTTTTAAAGACTGGTTTCTTTTCTGTGAGCCGATGGAGCGTCAATCTCGTACTTAGTTGATGGTCCGAGCAATAGACGATGTTTCTTTTGCTTATTCATGATGTCTGATTAAATAGATGACTATATACCTCAAAGAAATACTAACAGATCTTTTTTTACAAGAACTGTTGATTAGGCTAGATGACTAGCTGAAGAAGATGAATCCTTTCTCAAAAGATTGTTGATCAAGCTAAATGATTGGCCGATAAGAATGATCTACAAAAATCAATAAGAATAGAGGAAGGACTGGCTCTTTGTAGATGTAGCCTTTGAATCTCTCTCCCCTCAAACGAGAAAAGTTTAGCCAAGAAAAATGGTAGCCCTAAGATCTTTTCTTTGCCCCCTTCCTTTGTGTTGATCATGTCTATTTATAAGCTTGGGAGCATTATGTAGGTGAGTTAGTGGGCATTAACTTTCCTTAAATGGGTGAGTTAGTAGGGTGAACTGTTTCCTTAAAAGTAGCTATTGTGCTATAGAAATAAGCAAGTGTTAATTCCATTTTAACATCTAATACGTGTTTCAAGTAGACTACATACTAACTCGATCGAAACACAATAACTTCTCATCACCCTTAGAGGCTGAGACAAAAGGCGTTACTTCTCGTCTCCCTTAAAGACTGAGACGAAAGACATCACTTCTTGTCTCTCTCGATAACAAAGACAAGAGATGGTCTTTCTTGCCTCCCTCGATGGCCGAGACGGAAGGCTGTGCTCCTCGTACTTATTAAATGATAGCCATTCATTGTCACATTAAATGCACAGACAGAGTCATCATTACTCCACCACCGAAACTTTAATGACTCATTGGACCGGTCATCGCCGTCTTAATCACAATGTGACTCGGACTCTGATATCGATACCTATAAAAATATCAGCTGACTAAGCTGATTACATATACTCGGTCAAAATTACCTGAATGCCTTTATCATTTTAGTATAAATAGGCACATCCCACACTGACCAAATATATGAAAATTTCTACCAAAAAGTCTATAGTGCTTATATTACATTCACTTAAGATCAACACTTGAACGTCAAAGGAATGCTCAGAGAACCTAACGCTGACCCTCTTACGCATTGTTTATGTGTAGTATCAAGTCCTCTGCTCAATAATCAGACACCAAAGAAGATTGGAGGACCCTAAACACTCTATAACCTACCTAAAACCCCTCTGTTAAGTATTTGACATTAATAGTTTAACACCCACTGTGTGCCTCTTCTTCGTCTGAGGAGTCATTATGATGCCTAGTCGTGCATTAAATGCTATTGCAACTGGGTGGCGAAGTATGAGTGTCGAATTCTTACGCATTAAATGCGAACACTGTTGACATGACCGCTGGTCATTCCTTGTCTCAGACTTTCCTGTACTGACAACTTAGACTTTCACGCAGATGAATCAGTCAGCTCACAATTTAGACTCGGGTTGGATATGTTAGCCCCATGTTTCATCCAACTAAGTTTGTCATGTGGCCAGTTTAATGACATAGTAATTTTTGAGGTATAACAGGTTTAATCAGTCATTCAAATCTTAAGGGTCTTGCAAATCGGTCCATCAATCACCTAAATGCCATCAGCTTATGTTCCCCCCCCGCCCCCCACCCAAAATTCCTTTTGTTCCTAGAAACATAAGTGGAAGGCATTTTGGTCGTCGAAGGACCAATTTGCAATACTCCATCTGATTTGAGGGACTTATCAGCAACTTTAAACATTTGAGGGACTAATTAAAGATTTGAGGAACTAACATCTCAAACACTCAAATTTATTAGTGTCATTAAGACGACACAGAGTATTAGCATTTTCTATGACATGATCATTTAATATGTCAACACTTTTGTTTATGCTTTGAGTGTGGTAGATGGTATCAAGGTTCGAACCTTACAGGCATGATGAATTTCTAAGCGCAGGAGGAAAGAATGTGTCTATCTTTGCAAGATAATGATGCATTTGGCAATTGCTTAAAACTATGTGAGGATTGAACCTGACCTAAAATTTTCATGTTTTGTGTGTAGATAAAACAAGGCTAGAGTTGGCCCCTTTTTTAAAGCCAATTTTTGGCCTCTAAACGGGTTCTTTTTTTTTTTTTTTTTTGAGAAAAAGGATGGATTACCAACATAGTAATCCAGCCAGCTAAATTAAACAAAATTGGTTGTTACAAAAAAGTATTCATCCCCAACCAAGAATGAATACCCTATAATATCAGAGTTTTACAGTAAACTTCACCTAATCTCTTCACCCACTAGAAAATGATAACAAAATATCATAAACTGTATCAAAAGACCAACCCATATACATTTTTTCATATTAAGACCGCAAAAACAGACTTCTTTCTTGAGCTTAGTCTTCATTCCAGTAGATCAATCACCCTCCCAGCTGTGCAAACAGAAGAGTTTCCAGCCACTGAAGCAGCTTTTTTCCTCCTCCTCTCTTGTAGTCTAGCTGCACGATCAGATATCTGAGAACCTATCCAAAATTTTGCAAAAGTCAAAATTTTGTTCAAAAGTTCTAGTGATCTCCTTTTCTTATTTGAAAAAATTCTATCATTTCTTTCCTGCCAAATACACCATATAAGAGAACAAAGAATCACATCTCTCTCTATATTCCCACTATCATACTTCTCATCACTCCAATTCTTCCAAATTTCTTTTAAAGAACATAATTTGAAATCTTTCTTGATATTCAATTTATATTGGACAGATCTCCAAATTGAGTATACAAACTCACATTTAACAAAAAGATGAAGATGATTTTCCTCCTCCTTGGAACAAAAACAACACAGCACATCCATATGAACTCCTTTCTTTACTAAATTCTTTTTCGTGTTTAAACCACTTCTTAAAGCCAACCAAACCAGAAATTTCACTTTTAGAGGAACAGAAAGCTTCCAAAGATTTAAGCAGTCATACCTTAAGCCTCCATCAATAAGAAAATGATAATATGATTTAACAGTAAACTTGTCTTTTGCTTCCCAAGTCCACTTTCTCTTATCCTCCCTGTGAACAAAATTAATAAGCATAATAATGTTCAACATATCAAAATATTGAAACACCAGATTTCCTGTCAACTGTTTTTGAAATTTAATATCCCAAATCCATTCATTATTTAATTTTTTCCTCAAACTGGTAATAGTAGCAAAAGGGGATGATGCAATATTATAAAGAGAAGGAAACATAGAAGCCAGAGTATTTGCACCTGTCCATTTATCAAGCCAATAAAGAGTTTTATTTCCATTCCCCACTTCTACACAAGTACTGCATATAAAGCTATCAACATTAATAAAAAAATTCCTCTAGAAATGAGATAGGGATCTTTTGTCAGAACAAAAATAATCTGTCCAGTTTTTATTCTCAAAATACTTGTGAAAACTTATTTGTTTCCATAGATCCATCTTATCATCAAACCATTTCCAAATCCATTTTCCCAACAAACCTTTATACATAGTTCTCAAATTTATAATACCCAAGCCACCTAACTTTATGGGTCTGCATATCTCTTCCCATTTAACCAAGTTAGAGGAATTCTTATGTTCCAAAGAGCCGGTCCATAAAAATCTTCTCCTCATCATATCAATTTTATCAATGAGCCACTCTGGGAATAAGAAAAAAGACATCCAAAAAATTGGCATAGAGGAAAGAACTGCATTAACAAGCACTAATCTTCCTCCCCTTGATAAAGATTTTCCTTTCCATAAGGTTAATCTTCTTTCAAACTTATCAATTAAAGGAGACCAATCCTCTTTTTTTAATCTTCTAGGTCTCAAAGGAACTCCAAGATAAGTGATAGGAAAACTTCCACTTTTACAATTTAACATGCCAGCCAGATTATGCTGCAAGATCTCATTATCTTCAAGAGCAATAAGCAAACTCTTGTTAAAATTTATCTTTAATCCAGATGCTAATTCAAAGGAGTATAAAATCAATTTCAGGACTATTAGCTGTTCTCTTTTGTTTTTACAGAAAACTAGAGTATCATCAGCATATTGAAGGCAACAAACCTTCTGGATCATATTAATAGGACCCAATCCTTCTATAAGAGATGCTTCACCAGCTAAATTCAACATACTGGTAAAAGCATCAGCTACTAAAACAAACAAATGAGGAGATAGAGGATCACCTTGTCTAACTCCTCTTTTAGACATAATCCAACTACCAATTTTTCCATTTGTGTTAATGGCAGACATACCTCCTTTTAGGCATAAATTCACCCAATTTAACCATTTAGTCCCAAATTTTTTTGCCTTCAAAACTTCCAAAAGAAAATTCCAATCTAGCATATCATAAGCTTTCACAAAATCTAACTTTAAAAGTATTCCTCCTTTTCTATTATTTTGAAAGCAATCATTAATAATTTCCTGAGCAGCAGCTACCCCATCAATCAGAAATCTGTTTTTTATAAAACCTGACTGAACAGGATCAATAAGAAGTTCCAGCTTAGGATTCAACCTGTTAGTCAACACTTTTGTAATTATTTTGTAGACCACATTAAGTAAACTGATAGGTCTGTAATCACTAACTGTTGTAGCTTCATTCTTTTTTGGAATAAGAACAATATGAGCATAATTGAGTCTATTTATTTCCAATCTTCCTTCATAAAGTTCTTCAAACAATCTCATAATATCAACTTTCACAGTCTCCCAAAATTCCTGAAAAAATAGCTGAAAATCCATCAGGACCAGGAGATTTATCATCTTTCATATCAAATATAGTTTTATGCACCTCATCCTCAGAAAAAGGATTTTCTATATCTCTTGAGTCCCAATCCACTAAAGGAAAGATCTTATTCCAATCAAGTTGACATCTATAAAGTTCCTTTTGCCCAAAAATTTGTCTATAATGAGTATAAAAAGCTTGAGCTATACCTTCTTCAGAGCTAACCTCCATCTCATTAATGAAAATAGAGGCAATCAAGTTGTTTCTTTTTCTACCATTAGCAATCTTATGGAAATATGCAGTGTTGTTATCACCTTCTTTTAGCCAATGTGCTTTAGATCTTTGTTTTCACATTTGTTCTTCCTGAAATAAAATTTCATTCAGCTGAGAAGAAACATCATTTTTCTTGATCAACTCATCATCTTCTAAATCTCTATTTTCCTCAATAACTTCCCATTCCAGCAAATTATCCAATAATTCTTTTTTCTTCTTTTTGATACTATAAAAATTAGAATGTGTCCATTGTTTAATGCATTTTCTCATAAATCTCAATTTTCTAACAATATTTTTGGCTGCAGATACACTCTTAGGAGCACAATTCCACCACATAGGTATTCCTCTTTTAAAATCTTCAGATTGAAGCCAGATTTTCTCAAATCTGAACTTTTTGACAAACTGTTGATTATCACCACAATCAAAGCAAATGAGAGCATGATCTGATAATTGACTACTAAGCCTTTGTTGCTTTGAAAAAGGAAACAAGTCTTCCCACTCAGAGTTAAAAAAAACTCTATCCAATCTAGCTAAAGTAGGTGATCTTCTTTTATTTGACCAAGTAAATTTTCTCCCATGTAAAGGACTGTCAATTAACTCTAGATCATTAATCACTTCACGGAATTCTTCCATCTCCTTTCTATGATTATGTTTACCTCTTCTTTCATCAGCATTAATAGTCACATTAAAATCACCCACAACAACCCAAGGACCTGGAAATCTGTTTTTAACAACTTTAAGTTCCTGCCAAAACAACCTTCTCTCACTATTGCAATGGGGGACCATAAACAGATGAAATAGTCCAATTAATACCATTTCTCTTATTTTGTAACATAACAGTCAAAACATATTCTCCAATTAACTCTTGAATTTTTTTCCATTTACTATTGTTCCAACCAATCTAATATATTACCTCCCAAACTTTTTAAAATCCTGTCATCAACACTACTCAGTTTTGTCTCTTGTAAACAAATAATCTCAAATTTGTTTAGCATACAAAAATCCTTAATGCCAAATCTTTTAACACTTAAACCAAGACCTCTCACATTCCATGTAATTAACATCTTATTGACAAAAAAACTCCTCAAAGTCAACAATAAAGAGGAAAGACTACTCAGAAGTAGCACTCTCTTTCTCCATCTGCCTCACTTTTTTTAAGGGGTCAAAATCCCCCTGAGGCTCAAGAATAATAGCACATTTTGAAGCTACGCTTTGCATTTGCTTATTGGAAAAAGCATCAAATAAAATAGGAACAAAAGAAGAACCCAGGTTAGAGAGATTTTCACCTGAACCACTCACTGACATACCTTGAGATTGCAGTATTTTATTTTTAGTAGCTGCCCTTGCAGTGGCTCTGTCTAAAGCAGTCATAGGCTCAAGGTCCACGAATCTGGAACATCTACGAACATATGCCAATTTAGAATTTGCAACAAGCTCGTGATCTGGAGGAGGTAAACAGTTAAGAGGTTGGACTGATAATATCTCATCCTCTTTCTCTGAATCATTCTTTTTCTTTTTATTGTAGATCTGCTGTAATGATTCCATCCCCCATACTGAATACCCCTACCTTAGTTTAGAATAAAACCGAATCAGGATCAATCCTAGTCTATTTTTAAGGATTTTGCCAAACTAACCCTAAGACTAACTTCATCTTTATGAAAAGATAACGAATCACTAGGCATGGAATCTAAAAGCTTGTTGGTTTAAAGGTTAGGTTAGGGAGTTGGAATTGTAACAAGGAGTCATTATAGTGTTTTTGGAGAAATCTGAAATTGATTAGACTGGACATTGCTTTATCGATCGATCTGAAAAACGAAAGCTATCTAATAATTAGAAAAGATTGATGTTGCATATGAATATATGATCCAAAAAATATGTTGACAAACTCAAATCTTCATTTTAGCTCCATAATTTCCTTAAATTGCTTGTTGATTGACGTGGAAAAGTTTTGCTAGTGTTTTGTGGAGAAAGCAATTATGAGGTCGGGCAGAGTGGAGAATTATATTGTGTGATAAGGTCAAAATGGAACCGTTGTGCAATACTACACCCTAAACTAAAACATAGCTTCTATCTCTTCTCTATTATTTACTTCTTGTCAAAAGCTAAAATTTCTATCGTGCTTTGTTTTTAATTTAACCTCTTCCTTTTGGATTATATTGGATTCTAATAATATTAACTAAACCTATATATCGAACCCTTTGCTTTTTGTAGTTGATTTACTTTGAATTACTTTCTTTTTTAATTAACCGTCTTTGATGGATTTGAACACTTATAATTAACAAAGGAAGAACAAGATAAGTAATTATTATATGTTTAATCTCATAACTTAAAGTATCTATATATATTAATGGTCAATCTCAACCACTTGAATAATGTCGACAGATCATGCTTAGTTCGCTTTCCATTTTTATCTAGCCATCATTGCTTTAAATCTACTAAGAAAAAGGTCAATGATGAATACAAGTTGATGTTGTCACAAACCCCACAATAATCACTTACCAAGAAACAAAATTTAACACATTGTCTTGAATTTTTTATGCAAATCTAACCTCGTCTTCTCAATTGCAGAGAAAGGATATAAAACAAGCTTGAAAGCTACCTTTTAACATTACTTCAAGCTGTCACAAAACCAACCATGAGATATTAATAAATCACCTTGGCATGGTATAGGTGTACCTCAACCTCTTATTGAGGTGCTCCCATTTTGTGTGGTTGAAGTTAACCAAAGCGTGAGTCTACGGAGTATCCACGTCACTGAATATGAGTATGGTTGATGATATGTCTTGGCTAGGGACTAGTCACAACCAATAATGGGGTACATTAACATTTGGAAAATCTTATAAAGCCTACTGGATTAGAGTTTATAATTTAGTTAAACAATATCATATGCGGTGTTTGGGGAGAAAGTTAATGTATTTATTGCTGTGTTCATAACAACTTTAAATGTTACAATGAAAACAAAAGTTAGTCTTTTTATAAGACCCTTACACAATGAAAACAAAAAAAAAGTACAACTCTCGTCAAACAACGCAACGGGTGTTTATCGCCCGCTGCTTGCGTGAGATCTTGGCCTGTGATGGGAACGTTAATATTCGTGGACTATCAGACGATCAGATCAGATCCGGAGCTTTGTCGATTCGCGAAGGAATCAAAAAGTCGAAGCAATTATCTCGGCAACAGCGAAATAATCACTCTTCTCGAGGTCACCGCAACGGGGCAATCTCAAGGGAATGAATCGGGACGTGTAGATCTGACAAGCTCCTCTTCTTTATGGCGACGAACTCGATCTGATCTGCTTCTCCCTTCTGAAATTCGTGCTCCTTCAGTCTTCAGTTCAGCAGGGCTTCGCCAACGCTCGAGAATTCCAGATTTGAAAAAATGAAGGTACTATGGCTGTATTTATAGTCTTCGGGAGCTCTGTTTTCGGATAAGAACGGTTGATGAACTCTTATCCTCAGTTGTAACAACTTAACCACGTTCTTGGATGATATCTTATCAGTTAGAACAAATACAGACGATTAACGGTCGAAAAACAACTTAAATCTACCAAAAACAGCATTTTTTGGGCTGCGGACACCCGTGGGTGTCTCGGCCAAGCTTTGGCCGAGACACCACTTGGTTCTTGGCCAAACTTTAGCCTGGACCGGGTTTCACGCGTTCCGTCTGTTTCCACCGTATCTTCATCCGAATCAAAGCTCGAAATTCGAGCTTTCCAATGATCAATCCAGAATTACCACAATACAACATCCGGATCAAAAGTTATAGTTGTTAGAAATTAGATGTGTAGATCCTCCCCTCTTGATCTACATCAGATTTTCTACTGAAATAAGCTACTGTGAAAAAAGTTTTCTCCAACCTCCAACACCAATAACTCTCGGTTAATTCTCATCCTCCAAAACGAAAATTAAATGCCTTTGCGACAAAGTCTAGATATAATAAGAAATATTTTTTCCTTTGAGTTTATGAATGCACGTCACGTTACATAACAAGCTGGATTTGTTCACATCTCCCTATATGTGTATCTGTGACCATCAAATGAGCCAATGTCTCTTGTTTGGAGCCACTTGGGATATCTCAAATCAATATATTACAAATGGTCATGGGAGAAAAGCTAAGATATCCTTATCTTCTCATGAAATCAAGAAAAGCTTAAATATTCTTTTGATGGAAATATATGTTGTGAGCAAGAATCGACCCCATGCTAATGTTACTTTATGGAACGGCTAGACGTGGGCATATCATGCTAGAGGGTTTTGGACCACTTTGTTTTGCTCACATTATAATGACACCCAGGTTTCAATTTACACCATTTTTTATTTGCTACGTGTAATTTTTTTTTTTCCTGGACTTTTGAGATAGTTTCCATTAAAATGTGATGCAGGTGGTGAGTGAACCATATCTTTCAGTTCGCATCGTTATCCATACGTGACTACGTCAAATATTTTGTTTGAGGATGGAGTCGGCTGTGAAGCAACTTGTGATAATGTTAATTTGTTTTTCTCTGATTACAGGGTGCAAATCACATTTGTCTCGCTGTCTTATCCTTTTCATTTAGACCTGGCCCCCTATATGCAATCACAGCATATAATTGAAAACAATTATTTTTTTTCAAGGAAATGCTTTTAAAGGTAAATTTCAGAAAACTCTCCTTCATTAGCCAATTTTGATATGCTAGTATAAAGCAGGTGCAATGCATGTGGGCATACTATTTTTCGTCTTCAATTCTTCTTAATTTGAGTGCAAAATTATGAAATTACGTTTATAATAATATAAATTCTTAAATTGAATAATAAATAAATCTTTATATTAATAAATAAAGTTGTGTATAAAGAATTTTATGAGTAAATTTTATATTTTAGATAATTATTAAAATTTAATTATAATTTATTTTGATACTTATCACAAATTAAGTAATTAGTTAATATAATTAGTTAATATTATAATATATAATATAATATTTTTTATTTGTAACTTAAGAGTAATTATAATAAATTATATCCTATTTATAACTATTCTTTGAGTGCAAAATTATGAAATTACTTTTATAATAACATAAATTCTTAAATTGAACATTTAAAAAATCTTTACATTAATAAATAAAGTTGTGTATATAGAATTGTATGGGTAATTTTTATATTTTAGATAATTATTAAAATTTATTCATAGTTTATTTAGATACTAATAAAAAATTAAATAATTAGTTAATATTATAAAATATAATATAATATTTTTATTTGTAACTTAGAATAATTATAATAAATTATATCCTATTAATAACTACTCTTATTTTCAATATTTATATGTAGTATAATTATAGTACTATTATTCACTCTAATGTATTAAATAATAGTGTAGTTTCTTAGTTAAACTATGATATTAAAATAATTATATTACTATTAAATATTTAAACAAATTTATTGGTATTTATTGAATGATAATAAACTTTTTAAGAATATTTAATAGTATCATATTTTATTTATAATAATATTTTATTATTTTATTATAATTTACAAATAGGAATTTAAGAATTTAATAACATATTTATATGTAGGGTGGCAATATAATTTTTAAGAATATTTAATAATGTATTATTTTATATAGAATATTATTTTAGTAAAATTTATAAATAGGCATTTAGCAATTTAATAATATACTATTTAATAAATTATGTATATTTATTTTATGAAATATTTTATTAAACGAATAATTTTATACCATTTTATTATAATCAATAATTATCTATAATTATTTATAATAAATTATAACATATTTTATAATTTTTGTTATCATTGTAAAGGTATTTATATTAACTAGTATAGTGCATGTGCTTTGCATGAAAGCATACATGTTTTGTTTTATATTTTTAAAATTCTTTTTGTTGGCTGCAAGATAATGAAATGTATTGTATAGCAATATAAATTCTGAATAATTATAATTTTGTTTAAATGAATAAATTATATGATAAAACTATGGATGAAGAGCTTCATGGTTAATTATTATAGTTTGGATAATTGCTATAATTTATTCATAATTTATTAAAATAATTATAATTTATTAAGTAATTTATTCTCTTTTAAATATTGCATAATTATAATACATTAATTTATTTTAATTTTATAATTATATTATTACACTATTAGCATATAATTTACTAAATTGTATAATAATTAAATTATAGTGTAATTTATTAATTTAAAAAACTATTAAAATCATTATACTATTAATACTATTACAATTACTAAAAATATAAATTATTTTTCATACTATTAGCATACCTTTAAAGGCTAATAAGTTGAAAGGTAATAGGTACTCCTCCATAAGAGGGGAAAAATAAAAGGCATAAGGCGTAAGCGTAATAAATTTTTATTATTTTTAATTTTTCTAGAATTTTAAATATTATGTGAAGATAAATTAGGAATAAAATTTAAAAGTTCTATTAAATAAGATCATTAAATAATAAAATATTAGTTTCACCAAGGTTTTTGAAAAAGTGAGGAAATACATAATTAATAAGAGGTTATATATAATTAGTGCATGATTAATTACAACTAATGACATATTTAAGAATTATTAAACTTAAAAGGGTAAAAATAGAAATTAAATGTTTTGACAACGCAATCCTCTTTTATATGTAGTACACACAAACACACATTACACCGGTAAGTTTTAAAAACATCCCTTATCCTTTAAATATTTTCAGTTTTTTTATAACTTAACCTTGAAAACAATGTTAGATAAAGTGGTAACTATTATTTGTTTATATCTCTTGATTGATTAATAATAACTCTCATTTGCTACTAATATATTCTTGTGAGATAATATATTTCAGGTATAAACAGGTACGAACAAGTTGCGATTCAAAACGATGCAAAACTCATCACGAAAGTTGATTTTAGCCTTTAAACCATCGATGGTCATGAGGTACCATCAATGCTCAAGTCGAATCTTTAATGGACTATAGGAAAGAATCAAAGAAATAGAAACTAGACTTCGAATCATCAATGGTCCACAGTGGACTACAGTTAACAATTTTAGACATCCTTAAACTTAATTCTACAGATTCGATGATCATCAATGGACCATCGATGATCGTATCTTAGCATTGATGGTTTGGACACGATTTGACACTTTTGACAGATTTTCAGATTCAATCTCAGTCGTTCTTTAATAGTTTTAGACTTCTATTGGAACTATGATTAGAGAATCTCTTTTCTATATTTTCAAGACCTATTTGAAGAGGAATTGAGAAAGATAATTAGCAATAAGTAAAACAAGAACAACAAGAAGAGAGGCTTTTTGAGAGAGTTTGATTCAAGAATTCAACCACCGGAACCTCGTTCAACTTCTTCTCGTTGCGCTCAACATCAGAGGATTGTTTTAGCGAGGAGAAGTGAAATTTACATTTAAATTTAACATCGTTTCTTCACGGATCTTCATCATTATTTATTTGAAGGGCTGTTTGTTAAATGGGCTGTAAGTTTATGACAACATACTTAAGCTGAGGTAATTGAGAGCTGGCGTACTCAAACCAGGTGAATTGAGGGTGTCTAGGCACATTTTTTTTATGGTCATTGTGAGGAGTTAGGTTAGTCGACCAGTTTCCATTAGATTTCAGGGTCTCTTTTATAAAGCCTATCAAATCTGATTATGATTTGAGAGAACTCCGGTCACAGTGATGAAGATCATTCTTGAGAAGGAAGGGTGGATGTAGGATTTTGATCTGAGCCACTATAGAAATCTCATGTATTCCTATGTTGGTTTCCTTTTAGTTTTTCGCATATTATTTCCATTGTATATTTTGAGTTTAGTCGAAAGATGGTAGCAATCCTATTTAACCCCCCCTCTAGGCTTGCATCCCAGTTCTAATAGAGAGGCGTTGTAGTCAGTGGCCGATAATTTAAAATGGATGAAAACCACCTGTATTGAACCAAGAAGATAGCCCTAGGGTTCTAGATTTTTCTAGAGAAAAGGAGACTCCATCAACTATGATGGAAAGAGGTGGCACTGTCCATTTCTCTTTATGAATTTTCTTGTATGGAACATTAGAGGTCTTAATAGACCTCATAAATAGAGGGAGGTGAGAAACAATATCTCTCAATAGCGGTGGAATGAACTGAATTTGGATCGAATACCACATTACTTGTATCTGGGTTTTGTTAATTTCGATGATTTCGAATTCAAATACAAACTCTAGTTGAATAGGAAAAGAGTGTTCAAATTTGGTTCATTAATTACTCGAATATTTGTTAAGCATTCATGAATATCATATTAGCACGCTTAGGAAGTCATAGGATTATTAAACATGAGGTCTTGAGTTCAACCCCTGTGATTAAAAAAATTCTTTCTCTTTTTTGGATCAATGAAAAATAGTTTCTCATTATCGTCAACAATAGTAGCAAATACAAGATAACTCATGCATGCCTAACTGTTACATTTTCTTCCCCTATAAACTGTCAATTCAAATTACATTGACGCTTTGTTTGGTATGCGAGAATGGAGTGAAGTGAGATTTGGAACGGACTAAAAAAATAGAATGGAATTAATGTGAGAATGAAATACTTATTTCTATTCTCATGTTTAGGTGCAAGTTAAAGAATGAAGTGAGAATGAACATATTTGAAAATTATGTATTTTATTGATTTTCACTTAAGTGGGAATGCCTATTCCCTACCATTTCATTGGGAATGCCCATTCCCACATAAAGTGGGAATTAGTGAGGAGTGAGAATGAACATTCTAACTTCATAAAAGAGGTTGTGTTTGATAGGAAAGAATGAGAAGTGAGAAGTGACATTCCATTCCCACTCATTCATTGTTGATGTACTAGTGATCACACAATCAGTTGGATCCAGGACAGGATCAGTTGTGAAGCAGAGGAGATTGATGAGGGAATCTCTTTCTTCTCTGACTTTATGTATAGTTCTTGAATTAGAGAGCTGATAAATCTGCACACATAGAAAATTGTGAGAGGGCGGTGATTGGTTTCCCTGTTGTACCTCTGAGGATCACCTTTTTGCTTTGAAGAGGGTTTGGAAGAGGAAGTGGTTTCCACTGCTAGAGTATCCTTCCCCCTTGAATGGGTTTTTAGGGGTGAAGTTGCCTTGGGTAGCATCTCCTCTTCTAGGACGAGATTCATGAGGCTCTTCAACGTTTAACCTCTTGAGCATGCTTTTAACCTGTTCTCCCTGCCAGATCAGGTGCTTCCATGAACAAGCTTCAACATCACCCATTTTAGACAGTATATTGATGGAGAGATTGTTCTGGCACATCTCGATGAGAGTGGCTTCCAAGACCTGATCACGGGAATGTAGCGATTGGTTCCTAAATCTCTTGACAAATTCATTGACGGGCTCTATCTTTTTCTGCTTCTCAGCTAGAGAGTAGCCACAGATACTTCTGTGTCATCATCAAAGTATCTAGCCATGAAGAGCCTTTCCGTGTCCTTCCAACAGTTGATTGATCCAGGCTCCAATATGTGGAACCACTCAAAAACAACCCCCTTGAGGGTACCGATAAATAGTCGAGTCATAATGGGATCATTTCCCATTATGTGCCTAGTTTGTGCCTAGAAGTAATAGATATGCTGGGTAGGAGATCTTGTTCCATCAAACTGAAGGAGGCTAAGTAGTTTGAACTTCAAGGATATAGGACAGTGTCCCATTCGACAAGGTACGGTCTAGCCACCCCCAGTTCTCTAAAATTTCTCTGAAGCTTCAAAGCATCCAGTTGCTTTTGAAAGTCATCCAACTTCTGGTCTCACTCTTTCTTGTGAGAATTGGATTCGACTTCTGATGATTCAGAATAAGTTTTTGGAGTTTCCTCTCTGTCACCCCCTATGTCAGAGTCCTCTTGATTTAGACGGCTAGATCCCCCGGGTTCAGGCTAAGGTTGCAGATATCCTGATCCCGAGACTTCACCAAGACCTTTCTTCTTTTTCTTCTTCTCCTTTTTCTTAAGGAGCTTGTCCAACATTTCTCTCATGAGCTTGATAGTCTTCTATTGTTAGAGAAGAGTAGCTTGCTGGTCTTCCAATCTTTTCGCCACGTCCTCTGCATTTCTAGCCATATGAGAATTCGCACGTTTGCTTTGATCAGTGCTAGATGCTTGGGAAGTGGCAATGGCTGAGTTGTCAAGCTCATTATCAATATCATTAGAAAATTCTGGCAATCATCGGTAATCCAATGGAGTTATCCAGCCGGTACGGGTGCGGGTGCGTCGATGGGCACCTTCTTGCTCAATAAACAACCCCCTTAGCCACGGAGAGAATTTGGGATCAGAGGAGTCAGAAGGGCCAGTTGGTCCTTTTCCTTTACCCCTATTGGTCATATTGATCATAACTTTAGCTGGTTCATCCTTGGGAATTCGCTTTCTGGTTCGAAAGCGTCTTCTTTTGGGTGATGAGACTCCCGACAGTTCAGACAGTCGCTCAAGGATAGAGGATCTGGGTGATGGGCCTCCACACTGGTATCTGACAAGTACTGTAGAGATGAGCTTTTCACAGTTGTAACGAGATTTTATTTGGCTCATACTATGTTTACGAACCAGGTAATCTCGGAGATCAGTAACAGGTCACCCCCTGTTAACTCAGGCAATTTGGCTATGCATGCGCAATAATCTCTAGGTGTTAGAGATTGGCAAGTCTGAGTGGTTGGACAAGCCTCGTGTGTGATACGAGGTTCGTCAGTTGGGTGAGCGTCGTTAGGCATGTAAGTCTTGACATTTGGGTGAACCTGGTTCTAGGGGCAAACCTGGTTCTAGGGGCAAACCTCGTCATTCATGTGAATTTGTTGTCTTAGTCGATCCTCGACTTGGCAACTTGATGGTGACCCAGTAATGGGGCGAGCTCTATGCTGGAGGTGAGGTTCTTCATTTCGACGCGCCTTAGTTTGGCTAACCTCGATAGCGGGGCGAATATGGATATGGAGACGAACTTGTCATCATGGATGAGCCTCGTGTTGAAGAAGAGGTTCGTCATTTGGGCACACTTGGACACTTGGGCAGTGATGGTGGGCTTCGTGCAGTGGGTGAGGTTTGTCATTTTGATGCGCCCAAGTTAGGTGAGCCTCGACTATCTTGCCAGCTTGGTTCGAAAGATGAACTTGAAATCTTGGACAAGCCTCGTGTTGAAGATGAATTTCGTTATCTGGGGGCACTTGGATGCACGAGTGGCAATGACGAGCTTCGCATTGTAGGCGAGGTTCATTATTTTGGCGCACCTCTGTTAGGCGACGCTTGACTAGCTTGTGAGCTCTGATAATATCATCTATGGGCCTATAATGGAAGCCATCCAGAGAGGCTAAGACACGGGCTTCACGACGGGCCTGATTTTGGCGTCGACAACTATTTGGGGAGAAAATTAATGTCTTCATTGATGTATTCATTACAACTTTAGTCGTTATAAAAAAAAGATAGTCTTTTTATAAGACTCTTACACAATAAAAATAAAAAAAGTGCAACTCTCGTCAAATCAAACACAACAGTTATTTATCCTCCGCTGCTTGCGTGGGATCTTGGCCTGTGACAGGGATATTGATATTCGTGGACTACCAAACGATCAGATCAGATTCGGAGCTTCGTTGATTCGCTAAGGAATCAAGAAACCAAAGCAATTATCTCGGCAACAGCGAGATAATCACTCTTCTTGAGATTATCACAACGGGGCAATCTCAAGATAAAGAACCGAGAAGTGTAAATCTGACGAGCTCCTCTTCGTTATGCTGACAAACTCGATCCGATCTTCTCCTCTCTTCTGAAATTTGTGCTCCTTCAGTCTTCAATCCAACAGGGCTTCTCCAATGCTCGAGAATTCCAAATAAAAAAAATAAAGGCCCTGGTGCTGTATTTATAGGCTTTGGGATCTCTGTTTTCGGATAAGAACGATCGATTCACTCTTATCTTTAGTTGTAACCACTTCATCATGATCTTGGATAGATTCAGATCAGTTAGAATAAATCCAGGTGGTTAACATCAAGAAACAACTTGAAACTATCAAAAATTGGTTTTCGGGGGTATGGACACCCGTGGGTGTCCCGGCTTGGCCGAGACACTTGTGGGTGTCTCGACCTGGCTGGGACACCAGTGGGTATCTTAGATATTTTACCTCTAATATTCTCATATGACCTCCAAATAATATGATTCAAGATGCGTTGGAAAGATGACGAAGATATCTACAACTTTTATCTTTTGAGATTCTTCATATTTGAATTGTATCATAGCCAAAATTTTCATTCTTCTCTGTGACACCCACACTGTCTCGGAATTCCGAGGTAGTTTGTACTATCTTTGGTGTTTTAACTTTATCTCTCTTATCCGATCTCAAAATGAATTGACCCAAGATGAGTTAGAAAACTAACAAAGAGATCTACAACTTTTTGCTTTTGTAATTCTTCAGATTCAAAGCTAATTATAGTCAAAATAGCTCTACAAGGTCCAAGTTAGTTGGAGTGTCTTGGCCATGGCCGAGACACTTGCAGTGTCTCTCTGTTATTTTGACTTTAACTCTCTCATATAACCTCAGAATAAGGTGATCCAGGATAAGTTAGAAAGGGAACAAATATCTCTACAAATTTTATGTTTGGAGATTCTTCAGATTCAAAGAGAATCATAGTCAAAACAGCTTTACAAGGTCTGAGACAGTTGGAGTGTCTCGGCCATGGCCGAGACACTTGCAATGTCTCTCTATTGTTTTGACTTTAATTCTCTCATCCGACCTCAGAATAAGGTGATCTAGGATGCGTTGGAAATCTGGAGGATATATCTACAACTTTTAGCTTCTAAGATTCTTCATATTCTAAGCAAGTCATGGCCAAAATCTCGATTCTTCTCCGAGACACCCTTTGTCTCTCACTAGTGTAAAATGGCCTAAACAGTCTCGGGTATTTTGGCTCTAACTTCCTCGTCCGAAATTAGAATTGCATAATTCAAAGTGTGTAGGAAAGCCAACGAGGAGGTCTACAAGCTCCCATAGTTGAATCATATATGGAGTAGACAGAACATGAGGGACGCTTCATCTTTCGTAAGTGATGCGTAGCTCCCGATCAGTTAGTGTTTTCGTTATTCTGAAGTTCCGTTGCTTCACACGGTTCATCGACTCACTACATGCGCTTGTCAATGTCAGATAAGCTTCTTTGACTCAGATAATGACATTTATTGTCTTTTTTTTTCTCAAGCCGCGTGCGGGAACCTATAGGTATTTTTAGACACCTACAACAACGTCTTGTTCTCTTCGATAGCAGATTGGCCGTGGACTCCACTACAATTGAAGTTATGTTGGGCTTCTTGGCGACCCATTGTTTAGCTTGACACTAAGTTCATGGAGCCTCGATAGTCAAAGACAAGGGTTTCTCCTTAAGGCAAACTCGGGTTGAGTTGTCAGAAGTCGAATTGGCTAGAGTCTTGTGAGTGACTTTGCGGCACTTATGTGCTTTGTTGGGACTCAGAGTACGAGAGGAAAGGAATTCCTCGTACTTGGATTGATTGAATTTGATGATGAGTGTTCGATGTTAGTTCACATGGCAATCTTGTCTGACTGCGCTATGATCATTTCCTCAGAGAAAATGACTTCTCCCACTGTGGTTTCCATCATCTGTAGGGTCTCGAAAAACGGCAAGAGGGCTGGTTCTTTGTAAGAAATGATTCTATAGCCTTGTAAAAATCTTTTTACAGCCATTCTTTTTCAAGTAAAGAAGAGGAGGAGATTGATTCGACTTCTCCTTTGTTTAATGTGGGTTCAATGTGGCAATGAGATGACTCGCTCGATGCTCGTGTCGAGCTTATTTCTCGTTGACGATCGAAACAAGATTGCTTCAACCCAAGGAGGAAAATAGCCTCTTTCGTTTGCTTGAACAGCTTGTAGCTATTGTTGGCTCTTGACTCACGTGCAGGCCAACTCTTAGGTGGACGGAGAATAAGCCGAACGCTTTCTTAAGAGGAAGAAGGCTGAAAGAGGCTAACCAATGGTTAGCACTCCGAAGCAGAATTTTGTCCCTCGTGGTAAAGGGAAGATGTCGACGAATGTAGTAGACGCGAATCAGACATTCTAACTACAACCACAATAGTAAACGTCACAACAGTCGCCGTCTCAATGGCAACAGCGACCTCAAAGATAGTAGAAGACTTCTGAACCAAAATTCCCGAAGGAATACTCCTTCAAGGAAGATGAAGGTCCTTCTATTTTTAAATACCTTCAATTACCAATCAAGAGGAAGCCAAGAGGACTATGGATCCAAAATATTATGCCTTCCTTAGGCGGGTCCATCACCCCACTAAGATGTGCTACACCCTCAAGAACAAAATTCAAGCCTTGATCGACGTCGGCATCATCAGTACAAAATAGTCCAAGGAAAAAAAGTAGGTGCTAATGCAATATCTATCAGCTTTGGTTCTATCCCTGTGTCATGGTTCTAAGCAGAGCCTGTATCGAAGGTGGAGATGAAGACCGTTAACGACGATCCTTATGGAAAACGCCAGAAAGGGCTCACACCACACACGACCCCTAATGGTGAAATTCTTTGGGTCCATCCCAATCTACTTAATGACGAACAGTGGAACGGGTCCTTTTCTAAGAAGAAATCCAAGCCCAAGGGCAAAGGAAAATCTTGTTGTGTCGCCACAGCAGTTCCGAAGGAAATGATGAAAGAATCCCAACTTTGCCGCTTTCCATGGATGAGCATGAGGTCTTCGCTACCAGAAGTGGGAACGAATACCACTAAAAATACTCTGAAGCTTCTGTTCCAAATAATAATAGAAAAGAGCCTCAGCACAAAGATGTTTAAGTTCCAAAGAAGTCTCGTTTCAATCAACCGATTGGGAGAGATAAAACGAAAACTTCCAATACGCCATACCGTTTCGATGTTATAGCCCAACTAGCTAACATCCCAGCGAGGATAACTCTATACGAGTTATTGCGTCTTTCTAAAGACACTAAGGAGTCTTTGCAAGAAGCTTTGGCTAATTCTGATGTGTTTTTTACTCAGACTAAGCCAGTCCCTAAAGAACCGAAGCCGTCGGTTCAGCACTGCAACCTTATGGCGAAAGAAATCCCTTGCATCACCTTCACCAAGGACGACATGCAAAGGAGGAATTCAAAACATGGCAGGCCTTTGTATTTCACCAGATACATCGGTTCAAGCATTGTTAACTAGATCCAAGTCGATCCAGGTTTCGCTGTTAGCATCATGCCACTCCGATTAATGTACAATCTCAGAATCCCCGTTAGCAAGTTAGCTTCTACAAGCACTATTATCTATAGATTCAATACCAGTGGGTCAAGGCCATTGGTAAAGATCCAAGTGAAGTGCTAACTTGGAGATTTAAGGTCTAAGGTTATGTGCTACGTGATCGATGAAGAAACCTCCTATAACTTACTATTGGGTCGATCATGGATCCATGATTATGTTATAGTCCACTCCACCCTCCATCAGTGTCTAAAATATGTAGACACTAATAATAAGATCAAGATGGTGGTTGTGGATAAGTAACCATTTAAGGGGTTAAAAAACTGCTTTACTGACTCCCTTATTTACAATGCTAAATTCGATACTGAATCATCAGATCAATGCACGGACAATGAAGAAGAAGCAAATACCGAAGCTGGACTTGATTACAATGGTGGTTTTATACTAAACGACAATGTACCTTTTGTAATCAATCTTGAATATGGTGAATCGTCAGATGGTAGTTGTAATTGGCAACTTACCAAAGAAGTAATACATGACGATTTAGAATATTCGCTTCGGTCGTCTTGTATGATTAAGAAGCATGTCCAAGACTCATTTGGAATAACCCTCATCATTCCTACTAAGGCAAGGGTGAAAAGCAGTTAATTTTCGGTAAGGGGGAGATATCTCCACCATCAGATCCCTTCTCAAAGGGTGATAGTGACGATGAGAGATCCATTCCTTACTTATTCAGATATAGTCAACAAGCGCGTAACTTTATGAAGAAATAGGGATACAACTTCGCGCTCGAAGAAGGTCTTTGTTTTGGTCGAGGTCCACGAGGTCCACCTCATTCGGCCTATGTACCGAAAGGAAAAGCCGATAATTATTATGGCTATAAAAGGGGTCTAGGCTATGTTTCTTCATCCGATGTCGAATGTTGCTGGCAAATCATCGACCGATTAGCAAATAAGGATGGATACTCATCCGATTCTTCAAGTTGGGACTCCGACGTTAGCATTGGAGAATGTTCAAAGGCCTAATGTCGAACATGACCACGGTCGATCCCGACATAATAGAGGAAGGCGATCAATTGCTGACTTGGGAAGATTATTGGATCCATCATCTGAATATCTAATATAGTGATAGATTCGAACAAAGAGAGCCTCCCATCGAAGGCAAAGTGGTCCAGGTGAACATGGGCGACGAAGCAAATCCGAAGCCCATATTTGTCAGTGATAGTCTTCCACCAGACGAGAAGGAAGAGTTAATTTCCCTCATCAGAGAATACATAGATGTTTTCACCTAGAATTACGAAGACATGACAGGACTTGATCCAAACGTGATGATGCATCACCTCAACATCAAACCGGATGCCAAACCTGTGAAGAAACAGCAAAGACGGTTTCGTCCATAAATTATAGAAGCGATCGAGTTTGAAGTTAAAAAGCTGGTCGACTCGGGCTTTATCGGAGAAGAGTAACATCCTGACTAGCTAGCAAATATTATACCGGTCCTTAAAAAGAACGGGAAAATCAGGATCTGTATCGACTTCAGAGACCTGAATATCGCTTGAACAAAAGGATGATTTTCGTCTTCCAATCACGGATGTCATTATCGATAATACGTGCAGATTCGAGAGAATGACCTTTATGGATGGATTTTTGGGTTACAATCAAATCATGATGTATCTGGACGACGAAAAGCATACTGTGTTCAGAATGCCCCTCGGTGTTTTCTGCTACACAGTCATGCATTTCGGCTTGAAGAACGTAGGTGCCACATACCAACGGGCAATGATAGGGATTTTCCAGGAACACATCCGGAAGACCGTTAAGTGTTATGTTGATGACCTGCTCATGAAAAGCCACTACAAAGACGACCACATTAAAGACTTGAGGACAATGGTCGATCTCATGCAGAGTCATCAATTGAAGATAAATCCTACTAAGTTTTTCCTAGGAATGTCCAGTGGTAAATTCCTCAGATTCATCATTACTATAAAGGGTATTCATATTAATCCTGACAAAGTGAAGGCGATACACAAATTATAATCTCTGAAAAACTTCAAAGAACTCAGAGGATTGCAAGGACGATTGGCTTATATCTGTTGGCTCATCTCGAACCTATCCGGGAAATGCCAACCATTTTCCAAGTTTACAAAGGAGGTTGTGTCTTTTATCTAGGATGAGGCTTGTCAGAAGGCCTTTGAGGATATCAAAATATATCTAGCGAATTCTCCTATTCTTGTTGTACCGAAGTCAGGTAAACCGTTCTTGATTTAGGTCAAGGCAATGAACCACTCGTTAAGTGCTTTACTCACATAGGACGATGATGACGGTCATGAACAGGTTGTCTATTACCTAAGTCGAACTTTGGTAGGTGCTGAATCTCAGTATCCAATGATTAAGATGGAATGTCTCTCTTTGGTGTTCGCCATCCAAAAGATGCGGCACTACCTCGTTGGACAAATGATCTACGTCATTTCTAATATTAACCCAGTCCGGGTATTCATGACGCAACCAGCCTCCATGAACTGGCGGTTAGCAAGATGGGCTTGCTTTTATCCCAATATGACCTGCACTTCAAGCAACAAAAGTCAATCAAAATACAAGCAATTTGTGATTTTCTAGTGGATAACCTTGCGAAGGATACAGCTGAATTATATAAAGATTTGCTGGATGAAACCCACTAAGTCAACACTACATTGCATCAACAGGTGTGGTAATTGTTCTTCGACGGTGCTTCCTGAGCGACCAATGTGGCGAGTACTCCTGGTGACTCTAAAATCTTTTCGGAAGTAGGAGTTGTCCTAGTTTCCCCGGAGAAGCATGTGATACCCCGAGCTTATTCATTAATTAGGAAATGTTCCAATAATGTGCCCGAATACAAAGCGCTGCTCATTGGACTCAGTTTTGCCAAAGAGCCGGGGGTCGAGTATCTCGAAGCGTTCGGTGATTCTCAATTGATAGTCAACCAAATTCGTGGAGAGTACGGGGTTAGAAACTATGATCTGATCCCGTACCAGTAGGCGACCATTGAGATGGCAGACTCGTTTGAAGGGTTCTTCATTGAGTACATTCTGCGTCAGCTGAACACATATGCAGATGCACTGGCGGTATTAGCAGTGTCTCTGGCATAGCCTCCCGAGACAGAACAACTAGTCATAGTGAGAACTCACTAAGTTTTTATACCGGATTGTGCCTTTGACATCAAAGATGCGCACTCGGCCGGAATTGAGATCGAGCCTCAAGACTAGCGTTTCTCCATTATTGATTATGTCTTGCATGGTATTTTACCTAAATACATAAAAGAAAGAGATTCGGTTCGGTAAAGAGCACCGAGATTCTATTATAACATAGCGACCCAGACAATGTATCGTCACTTGTATGACGGTCTGCTACTCCGATGCCTTTCAATCAAGGAAGGAGAAGAAGCTCTTAGCGAAGCGCATAACAGAATCTATGGGGCACATAGACCTGACCCCAAACTCTGTGATCGACTCAGAAGAATGGGGTATTATTGGCTAACTATGATCAATGATGCAATTGATTACGCCCGACGGTGCCACACATGTCAAGTACATACAAATTACATGCACCAACCCCCGGAACATTTGCGCCTTTCAGTCACTTCATGGCCATTCGAGACATAGGGAATGAACATTGTCAGTCATATTTTTCCATCATTAGCCAAAGGTGACCGTTTTATTTTAGCAATCACCGACTATTTCTCAAAGTGGGCTGATAAGTGAGGACAAGCGATGTCATCAAGTTCATCAAACACCATATTATCTATCGATATGGTGTTCCAAGATGAATTGTACATGATAATGGCTCTTAATTTGTCAGCAACACATTCATCAAGTTTTGTGAAAAGTTTAGAATTTAAGACGTTACATCAACTGCATACAATCCCACCGCGAACACATTGGCTGAAGCCTTCAACAAGATAATTATTAAGATTCTGTCAAAGCTCGTGAGGTCCAATAAATGAGAATGGGATGACAAACTTGGTGAAGCTCTCTGGGCATATCGCACCACAGTCCGCACACCTCTCGGAGCAAGTTTGTATTCTCTAGTAACATAATGCAAGATGTCACGTCAACCACATACAAGCCCTTCGTATTGCTCTCGCAACAGGGATGACGATGGAGGAATAATATCAGAAACATCTTGAAGAACTTGAGATGTTAGACGAAAAGTGCTTGGAAACTCAGCAGCAAATTGAGTTTTACCAGGCCAGAATCTCCCGGGCTTTTGATAAAAGAGTCCGACAATGAAACTTTAAGGAAAGAGACTTAGTTCTCGCTGCCCGACGACTGATGATACTCAATTCTAAGAAGAAAGACAATTTCCAGCCCAAATGGGAAGGACCGTTCATAGTAGAGACAGTTTACTCGAATGGTACATACCGCCTGATCACCCAGGATGGTGACAAGCTCATGATACCAATAAATAAGAAGTTTCTAAAAAAATACTATCCCTAGTACGTTCAGGATAACCTATTTAATGGGAAGTTCCTGGAGAATGCTATACATGGTATTCATAAGGATAACCAGAGATCAGCTCATTATTCAGGATGAAGACCAATCATCTAAATGATTCATCCTTAATCATAAATAAGAAGTGATTAAGAACCTCTCATGGTGGCTATTTAATCATTTCCAAGATGATTAAAACCCTCTCATTGTGACTTTCCGAGCACTCTTTCATTGAGATGAGATTTAATGACCTCATTCGGTCAATCTTCCCTCACGAAATTCCCAGGATGTAACTGTAGAGTGCTTGATGATTTACGATCCTCCACCACAAAGTCTCTCACTGATCAAATTAACTTACAGTGGGTCCACTAAAATTCTTTTGGCTGAGTCCATCCAAACTCCCACTGTGTTTGTGCACTTAACACTCCCAATGTTAAAGTACTAACATGGTACTCAAAAGTTCAAGCTGCTGATCCATGGAAATTGGTAAACCCTTTTCATGTTAAGTCCTTGTCACTTGATGCTGAAAACCCCTACCGAGTGATTTGTACAAGTCCACATTTGCATTATTATTTGTACCCCACTCCCACTACTCCTTCGGTCAAACATTCCCATAGTTAAGACCAAAGTCAGAATCTCCTCTCGATTCGTTCCATGAACGAGAGGTCCACTTTCAGAAAACAGACTTTTCTTTTGATAAACGAAAGGCCTCCATCCAAGTTAAACGATCAAACTTATAAAAGTTAGGGTCATCTCAATAGCCCCCACTTGGTCAAACCATTAAACGGTTAGGACCACAATCAGAACTCCTTTTCGATAAACGAAAGGCTTCCACTCTTTCCCCTTTGGTCAAAACTATAAAAGTTAGGGCCAAAGTCGAAATTCCATCTCGATAAATGAGAAATTTTATTTTCAGATCTGGTAACCGATCAACTCTCACCGATCAACGTTCACAATCACTCACACATCTACACAACTACCATAATGTAACTACACAACTACCACATCAAGTGTTGGCCTCTCACGTGTCTCCCTCAAGTGCTCAGAATTACTACCTCTCACTAGGCTTTACTACCGATGCCACTCCTCTTGGGACCGACCATGTCTCTCACCTCTACACTCCTCTTGATGTATTTGTGTAATACAAAGTGAAACCTCACAATTAAGCTCTACAACAAATAATTTGTTCTCTAAACAAGGTAAGAACTCAATTAAGCTTAACTCAATGTTACAAACTCAAAATCCCAAATATACCATATATGAAAATACTAAAAGCTCAAGTGGGTGTGTGTAATAATAAGATTTAATAAATAAAACAACTCTAAACTCAATTATAAATCTAGCTTTAATAAAAAATGATAAACAAATAAATATATAAATGTAAAGCTAGATAGAGTTTAGTAAAACTTCTCTATGATGATAAGAGAGAGAGGGAGAAGAGTTGAATGCTCAAACACCAATGGATGATCTCCTCTAGCTCTTGTGAAAATTTCTTCACAAACTTGTAAACAAATTTTAAAAACTTTCAAACAAAACTTAAACCCTTGTCAAAATTATTTAAAACATTCTCTTGGTTAGTGGGAATGATAAATACAATAAGGTATTTATAACAACCCAAAACATTACCCAAAACCTACACAAAATGACCAAAAACCTATAAGAAAACTAAACTGGAAACTAGTCGATACTGTGCAACAGTTATATTGGCGGTCGACCGCAACGCCATGGCTGGTCAACCGTAAAAGGCTGAAGAACATAACAAAGGCTCTGGACTTTAGGTGCTCGACCGCCGCAACCAATCTGGTCGACCACGAACGGATATTTTAGATACACAGGTTTAAAACAGAAATGCTAATTTTTAAACTTGAATTAAAATAGCAAACAGATTCCAAAAAATATAAAACTTTGGAAAATGATTATAAACATGATAATAAATATGTTACAAAAAGTATTTTTGGAATTGCACTTCCCAATTGTAAAATATCATTATTTTGCAAAAATATCCAAAAACAAAAAAACTAAACATACATGTTTTTGACATATTGATTTAAACAAACTTTTGAAAATTTGTAAAATGATTTTATAGACTTAAAAAATGTAAATAGTGATCGTTAAGTCCATAAATAAGAATATATTATTTTCAAAAAATGTATATAGTATAAAACACATTTGTTTTTCCCAAAGCAATAGAATATGAAACATGTGAAAGTGTATATGAATATAATTATTGTTTCATATCTATAAAGCTAAACCAAAACAAAATAATAAATATGAAATATGTAATTTCATATTTTTATAAACCTGAAAACCAAAACATGTATGTATATATATAACTATATATATACATAGAAATCAATAAAATGTGTGTGTATATGATATTGAGCTTAGAATATTTAACACATATAATATAAACTTCTAAACTAGATTACCCAAGCTATAGGTATTCAATAAGCTCGACTTGGTAAACTTACAGATGAAGCTTGAACTTGGATCTTGATTTAAAATGTATTGCTTCACTCCGCTATTTCTTCAACCTCCATTGGATATGATCGTGAAAGCACTAGTCCATCCATCCTCCAAATTATTGTTTGCCTAGAATAAATATGAAAATACAAACACTAGACAAACAATATTAGTTGTAAATTGTTTGTTAAAATATCATCAAAACCAACAGGCCAACACCCCCTTCGTGCATTTGTAAACGAGAGGGAGGTGTGACGGGCGAGATTTGAATTCTTAGGCAAGGTGTTGATGTTTTGAACAGAGAGACACAAAATTCAGAGAGAAAAAAGCAAGATCTTGACGAATTTTAGTATAAAGAAGAAGATTTCGAGAGATCTGCAGGCCTTCACCCCTTCCCTTGAGATCAAACCTTGTTTTGATCTCAAGAAGAGTATTAATCTCACCTTGCTGAGGTTATTTACTGTTGGCCTTCTTGTTTTGATGATGATGTAACAAACAATTTACATCTAATATTGTTTGTCTAGTGTTTGTATTTTGTTATTTATTGTAGACAAATAATATGTTGGAGGATGGATAGAATTGCACGTACATTCACGATCATATCTAATGGAGGTTGACAGAATTGTGGAGTGAAGCCTATGTAATTCAAGTTCAAGATCCAAGTTCAAACTTCATTCGCAAGTGTACCAAGTTAAGCTTATTGAAGATCAAGATTACTTGGGTAACATTTAGTTTAGGTGTTATATTATGTGTGATGGTACTTTAAGCTCAATATAATATGCACACACATTTTATTGGTTTCTTTGTATATATATGTAGTCATATATATATACAACACAAGTTTTGGCTTTCATGTTTATAAATATGAAATTACATATTTCATATTTATTATTGTGATTTGGTTTAACTACTTAGATATGAAATAAATATATTTTCATATACATACTCATATGTTTCATTTTCTATTGTATTTATAAAAATATTATTTTCTTAGTTTATAGACTTAAAAATCATTATATACATCTTTTATTAAGTCTACAAAATCATTTTGTAATGTTTTAAAACATGGTTAAGCTAAAATGTCAAAACTCATGTGTTTACAATTTCATGTTTTGGACTATTTTACAAAATGATAATATTTCTCATTTGGGAAGTCCTTTTTGAAAACCAGCTTTTGTAGCATGTTTATTATCATGTCTACAATTATTTTCCAAAGTTTTATATTTTTTGGAATTTATTTGATATTTTTAAACAGGGTTTTAAAATCAGAAAACTGTTTCAAACCTGTCAAATTGCATATATCTGTTTGCGATCGACCGCCACGGTCGACCACCCCTGAGTCCAGAGACTCAGTATGTTTCTTGATGGCTCGTGATCGACCGTGATGGTCGATCGGATGTAGTCCAGAGAGTTTCGTGGTCGACCGTCACAGTCGATCGTTTGTTGTCCAAAGCCAAACCCTAGCTTTTTTGTTGCTCGCGGTCGACCACGAGTTTTCCACGATCGACCGTCGATTGCCCAACGGCTATATTAGATACAAAATCAGATTTCTTATTCTTAGGATTTTTGGTCTTTTGTTTGGGGTTTTTGGCTGAGGTTTTGGGAGGCTATAAATACCCCTTTGATCTCAGTTCTCAATATAACCAAGAGAATATTTTAAAAGAGTTTAACAAGGGTTTAAACTTGTTTTGTGTTTGTTTAAAAGAGTGTTTAAGAAGCTTTTAAGCAATTGAGAGTTTTGGGTTTGTGAAATCAATTTCACAAGAGCTTGAGGTGATCCTATTGGTGCTTGAGCATCTAACCATCCTCCCTCAATCTCTTGATCTATTGAGAAGTTTTCTAAACTCTATTTCTAGCTTTATATCTATTTGTTTTGATTATCATTTTATTAAAGCTAGTTTTATATTGAGTTTAAGATTTGATTAATCTCTTTGTTACACACACCCACATTGAGCTTTTAGTATTTACATACATAGTATATTAGGGTTGTGAGAGATTGTAACATTGAGTTGTGCTTAATTGAGTTCTCATCCATTGTAGAGAACAACTTTTGTTATATTATGAGATTGTAAGGTTTTCGGTGAGCTAGAAAACCGAGTGTGTTGTTGTAAACTTTTCGGTGAGCTAGAAAACCGAGTTAGAGTGTGAGGTATGAACGTTGATCGGTGAGCATTGAAAACCGACATTGTAAGGTGTAAACGTTATTTGGGTAAGCGTAGAAAACCCGGTTGTGATAGTGGAGATCTTCTCGAGGTGAGGAGCGTAGACGTAGGTCGTAGGGACCGAACTCCGTGAACATATCATTTGTTTGAGATTGCATTGGCGTACTTATTTTTATGTTTATATCTTATATCGCCATTGTGTATTGCTCTTTATTTATTTAACCTACTATCTAGGTTATGTTTATTTTACCCTTGTATTAGTTTATATATCCTTGCATATATTTTATCATATACCTCTTTGCTAGGATATATTTCTTTGTTATATGGCATATTCTTACTCATATCATATTATATATCTATCTTGTAAGAATAATATTTAAATTAGTTTTAATTGGCATAAAGTCGGATTAGATTAGCATAAGACCCTAATCACCTCCTCTCTAGGGTCTAACATTTACTTCTATTCTTATTTCTAAAACCAAATAAGAACACTAAACCTTCTTTACTATCAATCTGGATCTGTGAATCGGTGGTCAATGGGCTAACGCGTTCCTGGAACAGGCAAAGATCACACGCAAGTAATGACCGATAAACGATTTCTGCGTGTGTTTCTAGGAGATCCCCTCTGTTTGTTTCTCTTGTAAAGAGAAGTCTTATAAAAAGGCTCACTCTTTTATTTCTATTTGTAATCAATAAACGATTGTAATGAAAGTTGCAAAGAAACTGATTTCCGACGCAAGCACATATGTATTGAATAATCTTGAATTTTTTAGTGATTATCAAAGGTAATATATAATAATTAAGAATAGGGTCACCCACGAATCATGTACTTTTGTTACACCAATACAATCTCATTGTTGTATAAATACGCAACATCTAGAGAAGCTTAAGAATGAAATATCAGGCAGGAACATAGCACATGATATTCAGAAAAAACATATCAAAGATTTTTCCTATTGGTTCAGAATTGATGTAAGTAGCGTCACATTAGTAATGTATTTTTTATTTTTAAATTTTTAAGCAAACTTGAAGATCATTATTTTCGATTGATGTTTGGTTTAGGTTGATAAAGACCTTCTCGCTTGTACCCTAATATTTGAAGAAATTTTAGTTCACGCACAACGTCCTTACTATGAAGTGAGATGATATAGTGAACACATCATTAATGAGTATAAGTTTAAAATAGTGGCGACCGATGACAAGAGGGTGACACAACATAGCAGGGTCATGGGTTTTTTTGCTCAGGAATGTTTTTCTAACAGAAGAGATAAGAACCCAGTTGAAGCTGATATATTATATTATAGCCTGTTGGAAGATATTGTAGAGATAATTTACGGATATGGTGAAAGAACTCAATGTAGTTACATCATGTTTAAGGTCGATGCAGTCCTGCTAAACCGCGCAAGGATTATTATGGGTTTACGCTTGTCAATCTTGACAAAGAGATATATCTAGATGCGAAGTTGATATTCGTAGAATAGGCGGACCAGTGCTTCTATGTGAAGTGCTTGGATCATCAATGGGATATAAGAATCAAACTCTCATCGTCACCTAGAAGAACCCAACTTTAAACAAAGGGAATCTCCATTGATTCCTTTTCTCTTTTGTAAATCGGGAAATCGATAGAAAAAATTTATAATTTTTTTTCTAAGTCAGTTAGAGAGAGATTACTATAAGAGATTGTATTTATTTTTTCCCTAAGTTAGTTAGGGAGAATTAATAACATTTCCTCTTAATTTTCTTCAAATTTTTCTGACAAACACTTTCATTGTAGGTTCATTGTAGGTGTGAAGCGTGATGCCACTAGTTAGGCTGGACGGGTGAAAGCAAGCCTGATTCGAAACAAACACCAAAAGGCTTTCGGGCTATTCTTTAGTCGGCCGATAACTTTCTGATCTGACCTTGGTCGATAAAATTTAATAACTATATCGGTGTTTTAGTGCGGAGAGCAAATATCGTCAACCCGTACTTCAAATTCAAGGAGCTGTCATGAAGAGCATACGAAGATATATGGATAGAGCTAATGGTATATATTTATTACTTTAGTATTTTTATTACTTAAGTACTCTAAAGTTGTCTATTTTAATTTAGGGGTCTTCTAACAAGCATATACATATCTTATATATCTATATGCAAAATTGTAGGAATACTATTATCTTGAGGATCATCCTGGAGCATGGCACTATGTTTTCAACATAAAGGTTGAGTCTGTGCTCAAACAATGGCGGTATGAGATAAAATCTCAACATATGATAAATATACAGCAGATTGGCAGAGGTTTTTAAATGTCGATGATAGGATGGACCTTGATCATTTCACGACTCTTCTTTCTATTGGGATACCGAGTCAGCATGGGTATTCATCATTTTAATTTTGCTTACGAACAAAGATTATAGATGCATTTCATCTTTAGTAATAAACTTTTTTTTGTGGAATAAATCTAAGAAGGGATTGACGAATCGACATAGCAAGCGCAAGCTTAAGCTTGACCACCACTTGGGATCGATATCGTTTGCCAATCTTGAGTATGGTTATTATCGAGACATGGTATAATATTTAAAGTTTTGTATTCACATGCTGCATTTATCAATATTACCCAACTCTTTTAATTTATTATAATTTGTAGGAAAAGTCGATAATGCCGGTCAATTTGAAGGCAAAGTTAGCTTACGACACCTATATATATATATATTTCCATATGTGATTTAGGATAGTATTGATTCTGCGTCAAAGGAGGCAGCTGTAGGCACTAAAAAAATACCAAGAAACAAAAGAGTGTTGAAGCTCGCTACGAGCATGATGAAGTTTATCATTGAAGGTGAGTTTTTCCTAGGGATGAAGCTCTCAATCCTTTATCATTTAGAAGATGAAACTCGTCATTAAAGATGAAGCTCGTCATTGAAGACGAAGTTTATCATTAGAGACTAAACCCCTTTAGAAAATGAAGCCCATTTAGAATACAAAGTTCATTAGATGAAGTCCATCTAGAGACGAACCTTGCCAAGCACCAAGACCCGCCCCAGAAGACGAGGCTCACCATGTAGTGAGGTTCGACCACCAAACACAAAGTTCACCACGCAGCGAAACTCACCTTGTCAGACAAACCTCGCTACACAGCGAGACTCGTCTCATTAAATGAACATCGCCATGCAGCGAGCTTCATCTCATCAAATGAGGCTCGACGCGTAGAGACTAATGGTCCTGAAGACTCAGTCAGCCCACGTGGACTAAAATGAAGGAGTCAGTTACGCTCCTGATCCTATAACTTCGGCGTTAGTTACACACTGATGGCCTATAGATAGCGATGAGCAGCTATGAAAAGGGGGACTTTTGGGAGATCCAAGGCATCAAATTTTTTGAGGCTCAAAAAAGTTAGACGTACGTACGTCAAGAGCCAACAGCAGCCGCAAGCAGCTAGAGCACTCGGCAGAGGCTTTTCCCTCCTCGGGTTGAAGCAATCTTGATCCGATTGTCCACGGGAAGTAAGCTCGGAATGAGCATCGAACAAGGCATCTCATTGCCACGTTGAACCCACATTAAACAAATGAAAAGTCGAATCAATCTTCTTCTCTTCTGTACTTGAAGAAGAGCGATAGTAAAAAGATTCTTACCAAGCGATGGAATCTCTTCTTATAACCAAGCAATTGGAGAACCAGTCGTCCTGTCTTTTTTGAGACCATATAGCTGCACTATGTGCTACTCAAGAAGAAGCTAATGACCCTTATATCTTGTCTAGAGAGGAAAATGACGCCATTGCTATGATTGTTATGGGATATAAAAATAGGGGCATATTTCCATTGACGGGGGTTGGAACTATGCGGGGCACCTCTAGAATATCCTCCACGACGTCCTCACCATCTTCGACTACGACAGGATCCTTAACAAGGATTCCTACCACTTCTGCAATTCTGTGCGCCTCATGTTATTTGCGTGGTAAGATCGACCCTGTATTACTAATGCAATTGACGAAGGCCACGTTTTCAGATTTGCCAACAGCCCCCACAACGGACGAAGTTTTTCGCACATCGTATTATGTTTGTCTGATAAGATTCCGGCTAAATTATTCAGAGAAGTTTTGTCCCTTATAGATTTAGACATTGGTACACAGATATGTTGATAATATATGTGTGTGTTCTATTGTGAAATTTCGTACTCTAAAAGTAAATCTATTTATTTTGAGGCTAGACTTGCTGGAGGAAATAGTAGCGGCGTGTAGAGGAGGAATATTGATGACGACACGTGATTTTCTATGGTAAGTTAGTGATTTTGTATATATATACATATGTATTTATAAGGATTTGGTGTCTAGAGAGTAGAAAGATCTAATCTTAGTCATATGGAGAAGAAATTTGATGCTACATGCATTTGGAATGCACAGGCATGTGAATCTCGTGGTTATAGATTTTAATTGCTTGTTTTCCTAGAAATTGCATGAATTTTTTTTTCTTTTTTTGATAAGAAATTGCAGGTTTTTATTCACAAAAACATTTTTATGGATTTCTCATTAACATTTGAAACTTAGGAGCAGATGAGCGTCTGGCATGGATTATCAGTGGATTTGAGGCCTTCACAAAGAAATTGTAGGTTTTTGTAACTAATAATTCTTTCAAAGTTAAGAGTAGTGCATTTATCCTCTCAAAATCTTCCTCCATGTCTCACTGTAGTGCTACTTTAGATTTGTATATTCTGGAAATGCTACACAATACTGGAAGTTTGGATCTTTTGTCTTCCTTGGTATTACATCCCTTAAAGACATTGGTTTACTTTTCTACGTCCATCACTTCACCACAGGCTCATAGTAAGAGGGTGGGGTTTTAAAGAATTGTTGTAATTCTTGTGTGTGTGATTGCTTAATGATCAGATTAGGAAATCGAGATTCCAGCCTTAAAAATCCAGCCCTTTTTAAGGTAGAATAGTAACTATATATATACTTAGGGTATAAAGGTGGATTGGTCACTTTGGCCGAGAGCAGAGAGATTGTGGCGAAGTATAAGCTGGCGGCCACGTGACACGTCGGCACTTGTTTTACAAGTATCAGCTAGCGAGTGGAGGGAAGGTCACTTCAACATTAAATAGGAAGAGACTGGCAGCATGGCAGGGTCCACGTGGTTCGATGAGTCATGAAGACTATCTCGGCTAGAGTCATGATGGTACCTGCCAAACATAAAATGCGACGTGGACACGTTGCCAGAGGGGATAAGCTTCAGGCAGAAGATGTCCTTTGCATTCGCCGGAAAGTAACGCCTTTCGAGTCAGCTTTGCAAGGCGCTTGGCGAGTGGTCGAGTGGATGCGTAGAGAGTTGTCTTCGACAAAAGGGAGGCGACAAGTTCCGCCTTTTGAGTCAACATGAAGGAGCATCGAGTCCTTGAGTTGGCGGAATTGTCACCCCACACTGGTCTCTGGTCATCAAGTTGATTGGGGCATAGCATGTAGGAGTATACTTTTCCGCTGCTTGGCAATGAGCTTGCACTTTTACCGAATGACAATACCATAACACATACACATACATACATACATACATACATATGTGTATATATATACATGTGTATACATATGTATATATATGTATACATATGTGTACGCATATGTATACATATATATGTGTTAATAATTACGAAACATAGGAGTTGGGAACAAATGAGTGCTTGCAAGAAATGTACCTTTTTCTTGATGTATGACAAATTTTTTGAGTATTAGTTATTGATTTAACGATATTGGAGCATGCACTGTATGTATAATACATGAATATAATACATGATTAATATCTCCTCCTAATGTACCTTTTTCTTGATCTTTTCTTTCTAATTTAGTCTATGAAATTTATATTTATATCAACAATAATTTATATGCTTGGATTTTTTTTCACAGGTGGACAGGATAATGCACGTATCCCGTGCATTAGACCTATGAGTTTACTATGTCTTGGATGGATAATTTTATATGTAAGAGAGAGACATGATATGTATGAAACAACATGTGTTTGATGTTTTATAGTGTATAGATGATTGATTAATTATAAGTTGTTTTGCAGATAGTTTATTCATTTGTGATTGATATTGGGTTGTGTATTGGATGACTTGTATCGGAGTAATTTGAGTAATATGGTATGTGTATTGGAATGTGTATAGTGATTTGGATGTGGATTTGGATTTTGGATTGTTGATTTGAAAGTTGAATTTGCATATTTAGTTGGATTCGGATTTTTATTGAATTTGCAGGTAATTTATGAAATTATAGGGTAAAACATATGAATTGGGTATGTGAAAATCTGAATTGAAAATCCGTCTAGGATACGTCCCAGACGGAATTTCCGTCTAAGATGAAGTAAACATCCTAGACAGATTTTCTATTTAGGATGTTTCCTAGACTAAAAAACCGTCTAGGATACTTCCTAGACAGAAATCCGTCTAGGATACATCCTAGATGGAAATTCCGTATTGGATGTTTACTAGATGGAATTTTCGTCTTGGAAACTTCTCAGACGGAATATTCTAGGCGGTTTTATATTACATCTAGGTTATTTTTCGGCCTACGATGTTTACCTATACGGAAATCCGTCTAGAATACAGCATCCTATATGAAAACTAACTAGATGAATATTGTAGACGGAATTCCGTCTAGGATAGTCTACGCAGACAAGGAAGTATGATTGTCCTCGACAAAATATTCTGTCTAGGATGCCTCATTTTGTACCATGATACTTGTATAAGCAAACAAGATATCGCTTTAAAAAGAGACCATATATTCTAACACGCTGTTATTGACCTCCAAAAAACGGATATCACTTTAAGCAAGCTTTGATGTTCTCTTTAATTAGACTCTAAGCTACCCAATATACTTATAATTAACCAAATTTATATCAACAATTACTGGATACTTAAAGGTTACTGCTAACTTTGTCTTTTTCTCAGCTTTTCAGAGCCAACATGTCACATGCATCTGCTAAGCACTAAGCTATTTTTATGCAGTAGTGCTTAAATAAGTGAAACCAATTGATTATATATATACACATATATACACACACAC